>JAREIK010000343.1:3515000-3781293 GCA_029783825.1 Sapria himalayana
GTGTCTGGTGTGTCTTAGGTTTACATGAGCATCACCTATTTGTAGATTAACATACTCATTACATTAAAAAATATACTGAACTATTCTCTTTAAATAGGAGTGTCTGACGTGTCTCAATCGGATGTTTTATCATTCTTTCAGCAATTCCATTCTTTTAGGATGTATTTGCTCATGAAGTATGAACTATAATTTCATGATTCATATAATAAATAAATCACATGTCTACCATATCTCATTATAACTTGCAAATATAGATTCACAATGTATAACAATTCATGCAAAATGTGAAAGAAAGTTTAAGTTTAAGATTTGCTACAATAATATACTCAATAGAGACACTTCACTTGTATGCTAGAACAATTCAATTACTAGCAAGCAAACTAATTAGCTAAGATGAAATGCTGTATATGTAATTTGTTTTTTATTTAATAATCTGTTTGTATAACCAAATATCTTTTCTGTTTTAATATTTTCATGTAAGTGCAGGAAATGAAATATTAAAAGGCCGGGGATGCAGCAGTAGCATAATAACGGAGGTCCCGCTCAATGATCCGACCCGCTGCGGTTAAATGAACCGAATATTTTTTTTAATATAAAAAGATTTGCAATTTTATTTTTCGGGCGGCTATTTTTAACCCGTGGAACTGTTCATTGTCCCTCTCTTCTCTCTGCGCGAATTTTCGCGACTGCCCTGTGTGCTGCATACTGTAAGACATTTCCATTTTGATTTTAATCTGTAATGCATAAGCATTTTCTGGTGGATGTAGCTAGTCGTACTGAGCGACTAACAAACCACGTTATTTTCGGTATTGATTTTCTCGTTTTTTATTCTGTCGTAGATGCTTGCTGAATTGAGATTATATTGCTTGTTTTCTATGTTTCTGTTTCTTAATCTCACTACCATAAAAGCGCAATTACCTAACATGAAATAACTCATTATGTAACTTGGACACAATTATGAGAGATAATTATTAAAGTAATACATATATTGGCATATCAGACTGTAGTGAGTAGTTTGAATAATTGAATTTAAGACATCCTATGCAACATTCATTGAGATTTGAGAGAGAATTATACTATTTTGTGGACCCATATTCTTGGTAAGAAGACAATTTTAATTTCCTTAGGAATTTATTAGAGGTTGATGAAGTATCTATAATTATCCCTACATTGAGTAAAGTTGAAATTTATTAGAGGTTGATGAAGCATCTATAAGTATCTATAATTTTCTTAGAAATATAGTAGTGACAGTCAAAGAGCTGACGAGAGAGGGCCATTGATGACGTGTTCAATTGGTAGAAAGTTGGAACATACTCGGGAGAGATATTAGATATTATATAATGAGTTACAATTTCATTTTAAGATTACAAGATTGTACAACAGACTACTGAATCCATGGCTCTCTTCCCCACAATTTGCTACAATCACCATCTTCCATAGATTTTTTTTAAGGTTACAAAGCCTTATTTAAAAGAGCTAACTTCGTTGTACCTAACCCACCATTCTCCTTTTCAACACACATGAAACACCATCTCCCATTTAATTAAGTGGGCTCTTCTCTCCAAGCTCCCATAAGAAAACTAGTAGCCCTACAATTTCTACCCAAGCATCCCTAATTTCTTCCCCTTTAACCAAACACCCAATCCTAGGGCTCCAGGCCTCCAGGGCTCCAGTCCCACTGAAGCCCTCCAGTCGATCTTTTTCCCTAGTTGAGCACTCTATTATCATCATCTACGGATTCAACATTGCCAATCACAACGTTCATTTTAGCCCCTTTCTCATCTCATTTCTTTCACTTCTATAATGCACTGGTTCAAACCTTCCAACATGAACCCTAAACCTCCCATATCCCTTTCTACTCCCCGACTTCAACCTCAAGTTAGCCACTAACTAGTGTTAATAAGAGATATATTACATATTTATGTACTTTTTTTAAAGACAATTTAGTATCATAAAGAAATAAAAAAACAAAAATTATTTTAAATTCAACTATCAAGAAAAATAGTGATAGTTAAATGCAAGATATTTTAGATCAGATACTTTTTAAAAAAAAAAAAATTAAATATTCACTTTCTCTTTCACTACTCTTAAATATGGTAGTCATGCGATAACATATATAATCTCAAATTATTAAGTATTTCAAGAATAAACAAAACACATAAGGATAAACAATTTCATCCTCATAAAAAAAAAATCCAAGAAGAGGTTATTTCTACAACTTATGTTCAGATAGCAGATCAGCCAACAGACACATTCACAAGGAAATTAAAAATATTTCAACTTATTTTTATTTCTCCAAATTTAATATTTTGAATCTTTACACATCAACTTAAGGAGATGGAGGTACTATAGTTTTATTATTATTTTATTTTATTTTTATATTTACATATATAAAAGAACCCAACTTATAAACTATCCCAATCTATTTTTTCAATATAATGAGCACCGATACACATTTATTATATCATTTTCATAGTGATTATATTGATTTTTCAACATCAATTTTATCTTTTTTTTATAAATTTTTTTCTCATTATTCCATAAATATTATTATAATAAATAATAAATCATCTAAAACTCTTAATTATGATCATAAAATTTCATAAAATTTTAACTATCTTTTCTTGTATGTTATCTTCCTAAATAATTCAAATCTCAATTTCTTGACAATATATGTTAGATTATAAGATATGCTCTGTCACAGTCAGATATTAACTAATAAAGTATTCAGCTTGAGATGTCTTTAGAAATCCATTTATTAGTGACATATAAAGGATCATCCATTGATTGCAACAGAGTATACGAAGGGTGAAGCACACTTTTCGATGGATCTTTTCTACAGAAAAAAAAAACATGGCAGCCATGGCAATTATCAGTCAGGGCCGAAGAGAGAAGACTGCATAAAACATCACTGCAGCATGCCAACTCTGACGAAATGCTCTGTTGAAAACACACAGCAGACGCAAATGAAAGAAGGAATGAAATACCTTAAACCCAGGAGCAGGCCGAACAAGTTCCTCCTCGGGGATTAAAACGGGCCATTTCTCACCGGCTTCACGGAACATCTGCTCTGTCTCGAGCTGCCGGCCTTTCTCCAAGATGATGCTCCTTATTTCCTGAGCGTGAACTCTAGTTGCATCAAAGACTTCCTCCACTCCGTTGGTGAAAGTGGCCGTGATGACCGGGGGGTGATCGTCCGTCCGACGATTGACGACGAGCTGACACGCAGGGTTAGATTCCTTCGCTTTTCTAGCGTTGCACTGAGCCAAGAATTCCATGCTGGAGGCTATGCGTGGATCCAGAACATTGAACTCGAAGTGAATCTTCGATAGAAATTTCAACATTTCCGGATGATTTTGGCAGATGTGGGCGACGGGAAAATCCGAATACCTAGAACAGAACTGGACCATTTACCACCAGGTGCAGTGATGAGTAAAAGTAATTAATCAGCATGAAAATCAAGATGAAATTTTATGTTTAATACAAAATTTTAAAAACACCTATAAAAATATTAAACTAATTTTTAATGTTTAGAAAAAAATATAACATAAAATATTTATGCTGTCCCTCCACCTGTACACGTCATCATTAAAAAATTACGTTATAATATCCACACACACACACACACATATATATATATGTGTGTGTGTGTAATAATATAATATACATTTTAAATGAAAAACATTAAAAATAATATAATATATACATAAATATATTATCACAGAAGCGAATTTATTTTAAAAAGTAAAAAAAAAAAGACTGAGATTTTTTATTGTGAAAGGTGAGGAATTGATTTTGATGGAACCTAACCTTATGCACCCTAGCCATGTAACCAGGCTAGGGCGCTATGCTGAGCCAAGGGGAGGCTAGGCCGGCTAAACACAAGAACCATGACACACCACCCACAATGGCCTGGTAAACTCGGCCAATCTTAATATTACTGTTTATTGATCAATAATAATACATCCACCATGGAAATACTACTTAAGAGACGAATGGGTGAGCCATGGTTATGAAAAACAAGCAAACATGAGCCCTAGCCAACATCGGTTAGCCGGGCCATGGCTCAGAGAGAGTAGCTGGCATTCTCAATCTTGACTCTCTTTGCACCGTGCACCTCCTGAATCCTCCCTGCAGTTTGCCCAGCAACTGGTTCATGACGAAACATGCAGTTGCCTCCATTTCGACATCCTCTCGAGCTGTTAAAATAAGCACACGGCTTCATGATCTTGACCTGCAGATCACCATAATTGGGACCGCCACCGCCGGCGGTGGCGGTCTGTGGGCCATTATGGGCTCTGAGCTGCCTCTCTCCTCCATGCTGCTGAATCAGGTTCTTGCAGTAATTTACGTTCATCAGCTGTGGAGGCCCTGAGACAGAAGCAAATGGCGCAGGTTGAAGAAGAGCAGCAGGTCCAGTTGCAGAGACGAGAGCAGGGGTGGAAGAGGGGAGGGAAGGCTGGGCTGCGCTTGGTGCCAGCAAGCTCTCGATCAGGCTCGGGTTGCTCAGCATTTTGATCAGCAGCTCGTGGTTCATCGGACCGTCGTTCATGGCGCCATTGTTGACTGCTGCCGCCATAGCAGCAGCTACCACGTTGGGATCAATGGCAGGAAGTGCTCGGGCAGGGGGGAGACTATTGATCTGCTTCAGCACAGAGGGATCAGCGGTGGGCATGCTGCATGGCGAAGGCTGGAATCCCGGGACAAAATCGGGCATTTCCGTCGCATCATCTTCTTCAATAGGAGTGATGGGAATGAGGACGGCTTGATGATCATTGGAATGAGACTCTTCCTCCGTGTCAGAACAGAAGATGGGGCTGTTCATACGCGAAAAAGTTGCAGGTCAATCATAGGCACGCACAACAAATAATGTGACACCTGTGATGCCCTCCGTTCTAACCCCGAGAGGTCTTACCTGGTTCGACCCCTCGACCCTAGAGGTGTCAACCGGGCCGGGCCGGCCCGACCCAACACGAGACACGGCACGGTTCAGCCGTGCCTGGGCCGGCCCAGCACAGAAAAATTCCGTGCCTGGCCCGGCACGGTTCGGCCCATGGAACGGCACACCGGCACGGGTATGTCCCGTGTCGGGTGTCCCTTGAGCCCGACCCCGCGATGGCTCCTCCCTCAAAAAAGACCGCGGGTCGGGTCTGATTCGACCCGACCCGCGGTCCCCCGAATCCCGAACCATATGGACAGGCCAGCCCGAGCGGGCCAGGCAAGGCACGGCTCACCGTGCCGTGCCTGACCCGGCACGTAGGCACGCTCGTGCTCAAAAAAAAAAATGAGCCGGGCCAGCCCGTTTGACACATGTACTCAACCCACACATGGACCAGAGGATAGTATGGGCTGGGTTTGGGGTAGGAAGAGGATGAGAGCAACAAAATTTCAAGGGTTAGTGGTCCGACCCGTAGGTGTATGTCCTAGGTTTGGCACCTACCTGTGGGGACTAAAAGAATTTCTATTTCCAAAACTTGTATAAAAGCGAAATTAGGAAAAAGATCATATAAATAATATTAATATTTTAGTAAAATAATTATAGAAAAGTAAATAATTTTAAATATATTAATTGCACGAACAAAGTCTAGTATGGCATCTTCAATTTTTAGGGATAAAATTATTGATATAATGATATATTAATCTCTCCCATAATTCATGCTGAGTGGTAGTCTTGTGCACTGTACACGAACTTTTACATGTATCCATGAAATTTCATGAATATATTTGTTTATCGGGTAAGATAGATATTTTCAAACTATAACAATATATTAACAAATATTTTATTAATATTTTTGATATGTATAAAATTCAAGTACTAATATATTCATCGTTTACTTAATATTTTAAAATATGCTATATAAAGATACTCAGGATTATAAAAAAAAAAATAATACAATATCCAACACAACCATATAATATACATTAAAAAAAAATATTAAAAAAAATAAATAAATTAATAGTGATTATAGTTTAGATAGTCTTCAAATAACACACCTTTTAGATATATGTACGCAATTTCATGATTATATTAAATTAAATTATCAGTTAAGAGTGATATTTTTAATCTGTATTATTATGTTAATAGATATTTTATCAATATTTGCAAAATGTGTAAAATTCAAGTACTAGTATTCTCGTGTTAACTGGTATTTTTAGCAATACTAGATTAAGATACCCATGATCATAGTAATTAAATCTAGATTCGAATCGAGAATCAGAATTCTTGATTAGTGAATCAGAAATCTAGAATCGGATCGAATTAAATCATGAAATGAATTTTTTTGTGATTTTTTTTCACGTTAATTAATACCTATTTATTATAATTGATAATTTTTTTTTTAGTATTTTAATTTTTTTTTTTGGGGTTTTTTTTTTGGCATTTTATTGTTTTTTCACGTTACTTTCGTAATACCAAAGGTTAAAATTGTCTTTTCCCATGATAATTAATTCACATAGTCGGCAATTTTTTTTAGTATTTTATTTTTTATTTTTATAATTTTTTAAGGATCTTGGTCCCCTGAGAATCGGTATTAAATTGATTCATAAAAATTAATTCGTGATTCAATGATTCAGTATTCAATTCGTGCATATTTTTGATTCTTTTAAAGAGTCAGATCATTTACCTCTGAATCGTGAATCAGATTGTAAATTATACAATTTTGATAATAGTGCTCATAATGATAAAAAAAATTAGATAACATCCACCATACCTATATAATACACATAAAAATAATTTAAGAAAAAGAAAATAATTAATAATGATTAATAGTGATTAGAGTTAAGTCTTTTGATAAAACAAATCAAACAGGAACAACTCTTTAATTTTTGAAGATGAGATTCATTAAGAAACTAATCTATCACAAATCTCATACTAAACAGGAATCTTGTGCACTGTGTATAATCTTTAAGATATATCAATAAAAATTCAGGAACTAGCATACTCATATTTAATGATATTTTAACTAGGCAAGATTATCAGAAGAAAAAATAATATAACATCCATCATACCATATAATATACATAAAAAATAAAAATAATATACATAAATAATATATATTAATCTCAAGTATGGCTTAGCATTGAGGCCGCTATTGACCATTTTAATTTAGACAAGTATTTAATTCAAGAGGGAGAGAAACAAACTTTTCAGGAACAACAGAAGAGCGAGGATAAACGGCTTCAAGCTCTCTCATCTCTCTCTCATTTTGAATTTCTGCCTCCTGGCTTTCCTCCCCAGCAACAACTTGCCAATCTGAATTTAAAACTAACTGCATCACATGGAATTTTCAGTTGCAGGATTGAGCAGCCAAATCATATTATACACAACATAGAACTTACTCTGGGAGGGCATGTCCATTTGATTATGGGTATTTCAGAAACACCAGCAAGTGATCTGCTGGTAGGGTGGACGCCGAAGCCAGGAGGCGCAGAGTCATCAGAACTTGGTCCCAGTGAGTGTGGCGGCCATGGATCTCTGGCCTCGAGGTGATCTTGAGCACACAAATTTACTTGCGAAGGAGATTCTTCTGATAAGAACAATCTTATCTGTTGCAAGAGATGGACAAAAAATAAAGGTCACATATATTGTGTACGATAAAATAACTATTCTATTATCTACTAGAAGACAAAATAATCACGACATAACATCTGACTGACATCAAGATGGCCATGAGATATGTTCAGATAGGAGAATGTGATTGCTCAAAAAAACAAATAGTACCATAAGAATTAGAAGATAATAGAATCTCCTTCTACATCGGACACGACTGTAGGGAGCCGTGTCCGTGCTTTCTCGATGCACATTGCTAAAATTTTATTAATATTTGGCAAACTTTTTCTTCCTTCTACATACATAAGTAATAGTCACTTTATCTCTCATTAGCTATTTTCTATAATATTTTTTTTGCATATATATTAGTTTTTTTTTTTAATATTTGAAGTAACATACTAAGATTTCATAAGCTTTAAAATAATATCATAAAACATCTTCAAGAAATAAATAAACATACTCGTTCTATTTTAATCTTTATTTTGGAGGATCCTTAATTTTTT
This sequence comes from Sapria himalayana, assembly GCA_029783825.1. Lineage (NCBI taxonomy): Eukaryota > Viridiplantae > Streptophyta > Magnoliopsida > Malpighiales > Rafflesiaceae > Sapria > Sapria himalayana. The sequence goes on from JAREIK010000343.1 coordinate 3,523,053, forward strand.
TTTTTATAAAATATTTCTTGTATCGAACATCATGATATTGTAACCGGACAAGTACTGCTTCAAATTTTTCTTTTGAATCTAATATCAAATAGGTAGAATTTCATATAGTCTGCACTTCAAGATACAAGAGATGATAATTTAATTTTTTTTACATGTTTAACACACTCTTTAAAAGCAACACGTCTAGATGGAGATAATCTAATATATTGAACTGCAAATGGAATCTAGATAATATATACATTATCTTTTTTCAAATCATTTTAAACAAAATTCAAAATATATGCAATAAATTTTTATTCATTTCGAACATGAAATAATTTATTGTTTAAAATACTACGCCTCTAATAAAATTAATCTTTCAAATATGTAAAAACTAAATTATTAGAACTAACATTATCAATATTAATTGTGAGAATTTTCTCAATGCCTCGATCTAATAAATAATTCTCAATCAACCTTTCAATTGTGCTTCTTTTAAGATTAGAAACTAGACAAATGCTCCTAATTTATTTTGTAACTTTTAATCTTGAAAAATCCAATGAGCAAGTTAGCACATGTGATTATAATTTTAAATAAATGTTCATTCTTCAAAGTTTTTTCAAATAATTTTTATGCTTTATAAAAAACTTTATGCAATCTCATCAAATAGTAATGCAAAGAAGAATTACAAATATAGGCTCTAAAAAATGAGAATAATCCTTAAATTTTTTTTTTTTTTTACAATTCTAAAAGAATTTTATCACAAATAATCATGAATGCTAAGGCTTGTTTAATTACTTCAGGATCATACTTAATAACTTTTAAATTCTCAATCTTAGCATTATCATTATCCTCAGTCTCTTTTTTAGCATCAAAATTAATGATCTTTTATATTTTTTCGACCATTGTATAGTGAGATTTCCTATATTTGAATTCCAAGTGATTTCATAAATTAATTGTCTCATTCTTACTAGAATTACTGGCATAAAATTCACCACAATAATTCCAAAATTAGACATGAATTTCTCTTAATCATTTCTTGAGAAATGATTCATATTATAGAAATTTTTCTTTTCTCCCCACACTTTTTTTTTGTTTTTCTAAGTTTTTGTGGAGTTAATAATTTTTTATCTTCATATTCTTTTGTTATTTCAGTACTATTATTTTCTAATTCATCATGTTTGTCTTGTTATTCTTATATTTTTTATGTAATTCTCTTTTCAATATAACATTCAATATTTAATAACATTTTTTCATTCATCTATAAAAATTAATAAAATATAATATATGTTAGGAGTTTAAAATTAAAATAAAAATATAACCTAGTTTTTGATAAGGAAATAATCAAGATATGAAACAAATAAACAAGTTTTTTAATAGTTTTCTATACTTTTTTTTGGGGGAGTGAAGATGTGCTTGGAAACCTACATATTTGTTTTTTGCTCTATTATTTTATAAGGAAAAATAAATGAATGTGGGTCAGCCATTCCTCACTTATCTTTCTTTTCATATTGGAAAGTCCATTACAAAATTTAGAATTAGAATAAGAAAAATTTACAAAATTAAGCTTAAAATCCATTACACAAGAATGACTCAGAATCCAAACTTAACATTGAAATGATAATTTGCACCTGATATTAATGGAGAATAATGTATTTTTTAGGTGATTGAGATGAATTTTCATTTAACCTTTTATTATCAAAGCCCCGAGTTTGATTAATTAGGATAACTTTATTTATCATAAAATTAAAATGCACGAATAGAAATGTATTAGTCATTCTTCGACAAAATCAAACAAAATAAAAATTTTGATTTTTCAAATAACTAAAATCTTAATGAAACCTATAAATCCCACATGAAATTCAGAACAAAAATGAGAAAGCTTTAAAGACTTAAGCTTAAAATGAGGAAAAACATACTAATAAACAAAAACATAAGCTGTGATCTCTAATTTTTATGTACCACATGGAAGTTATATTTAGTATACAAGACACCCACTTTAACATGATGTCTACGAGAAGTTAATATCTTGATAATTTTATATTTTAAAATTAATAAGTTCGTATCTGATTAGTTTTGAAATTGTGACTTGTCCTTGGACTAAGATACTTATCATCATTTCAAGGCATGACTTCTAATACATACATGAAATGCGAGAACTTCTTAGGTAATAAACATCTCAGTAAACAAGTCTTAGTGCACGAGGTTGTATATGGATGTCACACTTAGTACACAATGTATGATGCTTACTCTACTTGGATACAAACTCTACTAGGGCTCCCAAGCTTCAGCAAGAAGAATTAAGAGAAATTAATATTTTGATAATTTTATCTTCAAAAATTAAACAAGTGTCTGATGAGTCTCAAACCTGATAGCTATCACCTTTGAACGAAGGTATTTGTCATTGCGCTAAGGTATGATCTCTAATTTTCATATACCATATGAAAGTTATACTTAGTACACAAGGCTCTCACTTTAGCATGATTTCTACTAGAAGCTAATATCTCGATAATCTTATTTTTTTTTTAAAACTAATAAAATTGTATTCGATTAGTTTCGAACTTGAGGTTTTTTGTTCCTGGACTAAAATATTATCATCTTTTTAATCCATGACTTCTAATACATGCATGAAATGCGAGAACTTATTAGGTAATAAATATCTCAGTATGATTACTAATAATATGGTAGTCTGATTGACAAATGAGAGACTACCCAACTCTGGGCGACATGAGTTTGATTCCCAGTAATATTGGATTTGTGTCTCAAAGTATAATTTTCTAATGATACTGCCAGGATGAGAGCCTTACCTGCTTTGATCCTGGGGCCCCAAGGCTCATATATGAGGGATCAAAGGATAATAAGGGATGGGTCAGGAGGCAGGAGAGGATAAGGAATCATCTCAGTATAATTCTTGTCTAAATATTTTTAACTTACGGACACAGCACGGATACGTGTCCGATACGCCACGTGGCGTATCATTGCAACAATCTGTATCCGATACGCCATGTGGCGTATTGGATCGTTGCGTCGGCAGACGGTAGTCGTATCCATGCCTATAGTGTCCGACGTCCGACGACGTCTGGTGGCCAACGTTGCTGCATGGGCGACGTTGGCCACTAGCAGGGGGCGGGCGTGATTTGAGGGTGAGGCAGGGAGCGGACGCGATTTGAGGGAGAGGTAGGGGTGGGCGTATTTGTGTGGGGATGTGAATAAAATAAAATATTTTTATAAAATAAAATAAAATAAAATATTTTTATTTTATAAATTAAATAATATATATTTATTTTATATAATAACATATTTTAATTTAATTTAATTTAATAAATTTTATAAAATACCTAATATTTATAATTAATATTTTTTATTTTTATTTTTATTTTTTTTATCATACCGTATCCTAGTTTTTTAGAATTTTTCGTATCCTCGTATCCTGTCGTGTCGTATCCTCGTGTCCGTGCTTCTTAGATGTGCATTATTTATTATATATTACTATTGTTTTGGATCCTCAACATAAGATAATGTATATAAAACAAGTGAAACTGTCATATAAATTATTTTAATTGAATCAACTTTCAATTGATTTTATAAATAATATAGTAATTTTTATTCAAGTGAACTTGAAAATGAAATAGATACTCCATCTGGATCACAGGGGATTGATGATAATGATATTAATGATGTATTTAAAAAGAAATTGAACGACGAAGCATATTTGGAAGCCCAATCTGAAATTAGAAAGTATGTATTAGAAAATCTTAAAAAGTTTAGATCTTTTAATATTTTAATTGGTGAAAGTTGAATGATTCTAAATATCTGAATCTCCCTAAGATGACAAAAGATATATTGACAATGCACATTTTAACTATCAATTCTAAATCCACTTTTAGTACAAGTGCACGTATACTCGAAAAGTTTAGAAATTTATTATCTCCTGAAATAGTAATGTCACTTGTTTGTTCACAAAATTAGTTAAAAAAAATCATATAATTAATTTGCAAGAAATTTTAGAAGATATTGAAAAATATGAAAAAATTATACAACATATTTATTATATATAAATCTTTTAGTTTGGTAATTTATAATTTTGAAATATAAAAAAATAACACTTTTCTTATTTTTTCCAAGTTTTGCTAGAACTCAGAGAATTAAGTAATATTGTGGAAGAGGATCTAAGATATGTGAAGTTTTCAGATGTACATTTTTTTTATGCTTGATAAGTTGTGCAAAATATAAATTTTAATAGGTCTTTTAAATTATTTTTCTTATCATGTTTGTTATATGTTTTATTATAAAAATTACAAATCAAATTTATAAAAAAATTAAACTATTTTGTTAATTATTATTTTTTTTAATACATAAATTAAGTTCAAACTACAATTCAAATCACAAACAAAACCACAAATATATGTTTGGTTAGTTTGAAAACTTTGAATGATTTAGATCAAGTTGTAATTTTTTCAAACCAATAATTAGGTTTTGATTAAATATTATGAACCGATATGAACCAAACCATGAGCACCCTCACCAAAGGCATATATATATATATATATATATATATGCCATTGGAAAAAGCATTGAGGCATACGACTCAACCCAAAAGGAGTTTTCCTCTACATTAAGATAAACTAGATAAATTATATAAAAATGATATACATATTATAAAAAATAAAAATACAAAAATAATCAAAAAAAGGACAATCACATCTCTTAAATTGATGAATATAAGTTTAACATACCTAGCTTGAGAGAAATAAAATGAACTTTGATTTCTCCAATAATTTTGTGAATAAATTTGCAAAATAATTTATTGTAAGTACGTGACAATTAAAAATAAAAAAATAGAAAGAGAGATAGAAAACTCAAGTTCCTAAAGAAAATTTCTAATCGAATGTAACTAACAAGTGATCGTACTCAACACTTGATTTGGTAAAACTTTTATGCTGATTATTTTTTTTTCTAGAAATATAATTGCTTTCTAAGAAATTATAAAACCTTGTAATAGATCTTCTCTATCTCATGACTAGTGCCAACTCAAATCAAAGTACTCAACAAACCAAATTTTCTATTAGTCTCATACATATAGTCATACCTAGTGCACAAGGCTCCTATTTAATATGAAATCCATGAGAGATTAACATCTCAACAACATTATCCCAAAAAATGAGAGAGACTGTATCTAATTAATCTCAAATCTAAGACCAACAATCATTAAACAAAAAAAATTTATCATAATATCAAGAGATAATCTCTCATTAGACTCATAAATACATTCACAAATTTATATAAATTATCAATTATAACTAGTACATCATTCAATTATCCAAATTTTTTAACTACCTCATCAAAATATTTTAACATTAACTCTTTATTTTTTATTCAATCAGATACATCAATTAATTTCAAAAAATCATCTACATGCAATAAATTTATAAAACACTTGATTTTTTTTTCATCTAATTGGTTAATATAATTGAATATCTATATTAGTTACGAGTTTTTAATGCTATTTCATCATAATATTCATGGCATTCACCTCTTCCATAAGAAACTATAAACTTTACCCATGCTTAGATAAGAGCTTAAACATTGGCCCAAATTAGCAATAATATCATCATAGAAAATCATTATATATCATTCACCATATTGAATGAAAGACTATTTAAGGACAAAAACCAAATATTTTTTTAGATGCTTATTTTTTTTTTTTTGATTTATTTTTTGAATTCAAAATAATTTATTTGAGTTATAAATTGATAAATTTATCATTGAATTCCTCAAATGTCAGATATCATTCCTTGCCCCCACTTAAATTCTCACTCCACATTTCAATTATTGTAAAGAATGCTATCCCATGTGTAAAAGATGGTCTCATATTAATTTCTTAGAATATTTCTTTTCTTTTTGATTTTTTATCCTTACAATTATTTTATGCCTTTTTACATTTTAATTATTAAACTCATGAGTTATACAATAAAGCTTTGAGAAAGAACAAGTGAATATAAACTAAAAAGAGATAAAAATTATAAAGAATCAATTTGAATCTTTTTTAAGTGGGTCTACTATTGAAAATACTTATTTAGTTGGATTAGTAACCACAAAATTAAAAAATAACAATACTAGATAGAAAATTAGAAATGCATCTATTAAATATAAAATAAGAAAGAACCAACTAAAACAATTTGATCATGTCCAATATAAACCTCCTAGTACACTAATTAGGAAGTATGAGACTATTTAAGTAGAGAAAAAACAAATAAATAGTTGGCCTATATGTATTTGTTCTGATACACATTAATAGAGGTATCAAATATATCATGTCAAGCTAGAACGACCTAATTTTTGTGCCCCAAACCTAGCCATTTCAACTTACTAGACAGGCATTGCCAAATGACTCACTAGCAACTAGGGTAGGGTCACATGTAAATCCAACACAACCCAGGTACTAAGCACGACACAAACCCTAACTAGCCTAGGTTCTATCTAGGCTAGCCCTCATTAGGTCATGGCTAGCCCGAGTCCACTCGAAGCATATATGATTCAAGCACATGCTAGCATAGGTTTAGTCCTAGCTAGCCAAGCTATCACAAAAAGAAAAAAATATCAATGAATCTTTTCTGGTGGAAGTTATACGGAGCATACAAGACTTAAGTTAAACCATAAAGTTTGGGAAAAATTTACATCTCAACATTCTTAGCCATGAAAATCAAACAGACTACATCTGATGAGTCTCAAACTCAAAATTTACCATTCTTTAACAAAAATATTTATTATCACACTAATGCATAACTTCTAATGTATGTGATAGAACTTCTTGAGTGATCAATTATGCCAATATCATTCTCGCTGAACATATTTAGCATTAAAATTATTATGAATGCTAGCATATTAGTATTTTTATAGTCACACACAAATATTCTTGGACACAAATAATAATCAACCATGTATTTTATCAACTTGTAAAATATTAGATTTATAACAATTTATCAAATTATCTAGTTATCCCAGAAAAATATCATCAACTCCAGTGAAGAATAAGCATATGTTTTCCAATAAAGTGAATTTTACTAAATTCATATATAATTTTATACTTAAACTTTTGTGCTAATCAGAAAATAAAGGTTTGCAACTTAATTTTTTAGGGAGACAATGTTACCTCCAAAAAATATATAAAATCCAATGGCATATCTCTCTTCTATGATCACATGTGTCATGCTAGAATCTGAGTAGGCATCTACTCAACTATGTCTATGATCTCTGAAACAAATCAAACAGCTTGAAATTCTTTTTCATCTTAACATGTATAAAAATCCAAAAAACTATTAATATATGAATATCTGTGAGAATTCAAAACCAACTAACTATAAAAATGACATAAGTGATATATAGTAAGAATAGTAAATATTAAATAATAAAATTATCCTATAATTCTCCTACATCAAGAAGAATCAACTAGGGTATCAAATTTGATGGACAAATTTACACTCTGATTAAGTGACAAGTCGATTAGTGTCTATACCAACATGTCAAGCAAAGATACAATATTTAGTAAATTATAACGTATATTCCCCAAAAAAAGGAAAATCATACCTCATAAATAAACAATATCAATACCCATAGTGTACCTAGGATGGCCCAAATCTTTCATTTGAAATTTTTTACAAAAACAACTTCAATGAAAATATATCAAACTAATAATCACTAATAATAAGAATATTATTAATATATATTACTAACAATACATATTATCCATATAATTCATATTTAATAAAATAAGAATAATATAATATACATTTCATAAATTCAAAAATAATTACTCATAAAGAAAAATAGTTAAATTATGGCCTAAGAGATAACTTACGATCATAAATAGATTTCTATAATTTACAAACCATATTTATACCACCTAAGTACGTAAAACATGGTGATTGATACATAAATATCCCATCTACAAGATCAATGTGAAAAAACTTATTTATGACTATAGAATAAATAGTCTATCCACATATAAAATTTAAGAACACAAAACAATAACTCTCTATAATAAAACTCATATAAACAATAGTATTATATAATAGACAAATCTTATTAGGATATCTAACTAATTGAGTATTCCAATCAATATAAAATAAAAATGAAAAATTATAATAAAGCTAAAAAGAAACTATAATATCACTCCACCCCCAAACCCCGATAAGTTGATGCGTACAAGTCAAAAATACTAAATACATAGGAAAGAAGTGAGATATATTGAAAGCCTTCATAAAAATATTTGTTAACTACTTAATTATCTAAATATATATCATGGAAATCAATTCCACATAAATTCTCTCTTTGGAAAAAAAAATATACTACCTTTATATACTTTATTTGCTCATTGAAACACTAGACTCAATGCTACATGTCTCATTATCTGACTATCACAATTAAAAATAATAGGAAAAATAATGAAGACTCAATATTTTCAATAAGGTATCTGATCAAAAATATCTCACATATGACAAGATTATCTTCAAAAAAAAATATAAAACTTTGTCGGATATCTCATCTCTGTGCAAACTGGTGATCAACTCGAACTTGAATACCTAGTTAACAACAACTACCCTTGATCACTAAAATAGATCTCTAGCCCTATAGAAATCTTTACATATCTTAGTATGCAAATAACTGTCTAAATAAATTTAACAAAAAAAAAAATCTAAACAAAATATAATTATACTAACTATATGTATTATATCTGATCAAGTAATAATCACATAATTAATTTTTTATATAATTCAGGAATATCAAATATGCACCATAGGCCTATTATGTTTATCATTCACTCTATCATATTGTTATGATGAAATCTTACCTACTCTGACCTCGAGGCCCTGAGGCCTATATATTGGTCGAGAGACAAAATTTTCATACAACTCTTGTAATTAATAGAATCAACAATAGAAATTGCATCGAAAATAAAATCAATATATGAATCAATAAAAATATCTAATAAACAACAACCAAAATTTTAACATGTGTAAGAATAACAAGAACATACCTCTTTTATGGCAAGCTAATATCTTTCCAAGAACAATTCATTTCTATACTAAGAATATATATAAGTCTCTCAAAATCATTCAACTAGAATTGTGACTAAAAATACTCATTGGATTTAGTGATTCTCAACTCATTATCTCGCATAACTAAAATATCATCCACATATACAATAATCAAAATCACATTACCAGCAAACCTCCTCCAGAAAAACAAAAAAAATTTATAATACACAAATAAAAATCAAATGAGATGACTGACTATAAAAATCTCACAAATCAAGTACTTTGTGACTGCTTCAAGCCATGTAATATCTACTACAATATGCAAATTTTGTCAGATAATCTTGCTCTAAACCTAGGTAGCAGCTCCATATAGAGGCCATATTAGCCTTAACAAACCTCCTCCTCAAGATCACTATGAAGAAAGATATTCTTTACATCTAAATCATAAATATCATTTAAGCTATCAAAAAGAAAGTACTCTGATAGTCCATACCAATTATCTGATTGTATCCTCTCACTATAAGTCTTATTTTAAAATAATCTATTTTCTCACATAGGCATATCTTTGTAGTGAATACCCACATGAACCAAGAACAAACCTTCTCATAAGGTAGCAAAAGTAGTTTCCAAGTTTTATTAAAATAAATGATATATATCTCTTCCAACATAATTCAATGTTAGCTCAAATGATAAAATATCTTAGGAGGAAACCTAGATATAATAATATCATCAAGAAAAATAATAAAAAAATAAAAAAATAAAAAAGATATGTATATGATAATACATATGAGAAGTACAACTCATTTGTTCCCTCTGGTAAGAGATCAAACTCATATCTGATATGAGCAAACTATGTATATCTTCTTCCTAGCATAAATCCTAATTCATGAGTGGTCAAGTCTCATAATCTCTAACTCATCATGAGTTTAAACTAAAATAGACTCATTAGTTATTATCATTTAGACTCTAGAAAGATTTCATCTCATTGAGAATCACGCTATTTCTAGAGTCACCGTAATATTTACTTTTTTTGATAAATCAACAAGATATATATTTATTAGTATGTAGAATGATTTCATAAGAATATTATCAAGATATAGAACAAGTTTAGAAGTGGCGTATGAATGACTCTTTATCCTAACATAAGATCTAACTATCAATATTGAGGTGTACACAAAATAACAAATCCAAACCTATCTCATGGACTCTTCTTCCTAAATTTTGTATAAAATGACCCGTACTTTAAAAAAAATAATATTAACACTTAATAAAATCAATCTCATATGAAAAATATTTATGTATTATTAAAGCATTGAAGTATCCAAGGAAGATCGTAAACAAAGCAAATACTCCTAAAAACACTAGAAGGCAGACTCAACAATCTTTATATGTAATTTAAGATCTAAAAGAATATACATTAAAAAAAATAAAAAAGAACATCTAATTAATGAAGCAATATATTTAAAATAACCTCTCTAAAAATAGTTTAAAATATTCTTTCCAAATGAGTGTACTGGTCATCTCAAACATATGCATATTCTTCTTTTTGGCGACTTCATTTTGAAAATATATGCAATCATAAAAAGTTTAATATACACTTTCATGATTCATATAGTAAATATTAAATCTGTGACATGTATTTTATGCATTGTCACATCTTAATTTTTTAATCTTTTTATCAAATTACTTTTTTATTATTTTATGAAATATCTAAAAAATCAAAATTATATATAATTTCATGACAGAAAAAAAAATCATGTATATAACGAGCAGTCATTAATAAAGATAATCAAGCAACAAGAGTCTTTCCAATCATATCTCCATTAGATTCCCACATATCTAAATGTATCATATCAAATAAGTTTCTAGTCACATTAAGCTAGCAGATATGATAAGAAACTCTATTATATTTTTTTAACTGACATGTTTCATACTAAAAAATATAAATATCCCTAAGACTGGGATATAATATTTTCAACTTGGTCAATAATAAATGACCAAGTTAAGAATGCACAATTAAAAGATAAAATATATTCAAACATCCAGGAAGAAATAGTGAAATACTATCATAAGATAGAAAAGATAAAATTTAGCATGTTCAATTTCAAATTAAATATTTCACAATTTTTTAATCTTACAAATAAATATTAATAGATAAAAAAAATTAAATTAAAATTAAATTACATAGAAAGTTAACTCATTAGAAACATACCAGTTGGATAATCCAAAATAAATATAATATGATCAAGAAACAAAGAACTGACCTAGATATTATTATGTCCAATAATTTTAGAAGATTTGTTAATGACAAATAATATTTTCAAAATATAAAAAAAAATAATAATAAACATACAGTGATTATATGTGAAATGAATACTACCTATTATATCAATATTCCATGAATCAAAATAATGAATATAAGTGATAAAATCAATACATGGGAGAAAAGAAGTGTTTATTGTTAGCTTATAGAAAAATTTTATATACCTCTCTCATATAAATATCATGATGGATGAGCTATGTAATAACCCCTAGATGACTATGTATAGCACTCTCGATATCTTCTTTAAAAATAATATCTAACTATTATCTTTGGTAAAATTCTCATTCGTATACAAATATTATGACAATCTCTTTTCATACTCAATATGCTAAAATGAGATTTTCCAAAAACATATTTTTGAAAGGTGGAAAAAAATCTGCCCCCCTCCCCAAATGAACAGTAAACGCTAATTTGAGAGGTTCCCTCAAAACCCTAAATTGAGCAAAATAAAAAATTTAAATTGATCAAGAAAAAAACATAATTGATATGCACTTTAAATTAACACCAAAATTGGCCCAAACCCTTAAGTTAAGTTGGGTTTTCCAAATCAATTTTTATACCACAAACATGCCACCACTACACAATTAGTGTGTCCTATCTCCCTCATGACATAAACACAGTGAGCATCCTTGCCCTCTCGTCACACATTCTGTGCAATAAAAAAAATTGTGGCACACAAAACTATGCACCCTTCTCTATCCCTTAAATTGTGTACATGCACTATGTTACTACAATGTACATATTTTTCTCTCTAGGGTTTGTATCCTTAATCCATAAACATATCCTAGAGTTTATTTATCATAAAGAATTGCACTAGTATCATGTAAAATTTAGAAACACAAAATAATAATAGCTTTCAATAATAAATCTCACATAAATAATATGATTAGATAACAAGCAAAGCCTACTGTCACAACCCACAAGTTGGGGACTCCTATCAACACAACATAAAAAAGAAAAAATATAATAATGCTAAAAAAATTACATGTGAAAAACAACCAAAAATAATTATATAATAGTCATAATTATCATTTTGATTACATAAAGAAAAATATTTTAATAATTCACATCATAAATCTAAATAAATCATCTCGCTACCAATTTAATCTTTAGTCGATCGATATTTCTTTTAGATATAGTCTTCATTGTATACACTCACATGTCACTTAGTTCATCTAACATAATATATCATCATCCTATATGACTAAGTATCTTGGTAAGAATTTTTGAAATCTAATAAATATCAAAAGAAAACAAAAATTTAAAATATATAATTTCATAATAAATATAAATAATTACATATACCAAAGAATATTAGGTCAAACACATTCTTAGTTCCTTCAATAAAGCAATCGGAACAACCAAATCGATACTCTAAACTAGTATACTAGATCAATTAATATAAAAAATAAATTGATTGGAAAATATTATAATCACATTTGTCTAATCTATACATTTAGATCGAGATCAACAAGTCTTCTAATCATAATGTCTTTTTAGATAGCCACACATCATGCCTTGTGAGACTCACTAAAAAATTCCCCCACTCACACTACCAAAAACCTCAACAAAACCATGATCCAATTATGTACCAAGAGATGTCACATCATGATCCTCATGATCAATCATGATGATAGTATAAAATATAAAAATAAATCTAGTTGTCACTTTGTGAGTAATAAATGAACCTAGTAAAGATCATATCACTACAACATTTAAAGATATATTTTCTTAATTTTATTTTTTAAAAAAGAATTTATTCTCAAAGAATATCATACTTATATTCAAAATAATCATGCTAGTTTCTAGAGAATACAACTTATAGCCTTCTAAGTACTACACACTTCATAGCAAGTTAGATCATTTTTCTCTATCAAGAAAGAGATTCTAAACAAAATAAGTATACCCAAAAAATTTTGAAGTAATATAGATAATCTTTATCTTTAATACATTAGATGATATAGAATGCGACCTAAGACAAAAAATGATATTGTATTAATCAAAAAATTAAGGGTTAATATTATTTTTTCTCAAAAAATATTAAGGGTTAATATTTTATTTAATAGAAGTATCCTAATCATTTTAATTAAATATAAGTTCTTTCTTTTAGCATTTCCATTTAGCACATGAGTGTCTGTATAAAATGTCTAATGAATCATTTCATATTCCTCAAAAAAAAAAAACAAGGCTAATATGAAATATATTATAAAAATATTATAATTTCCTAATAATTTAATACTACATTCAAACTATAATTTTATTATTTAATAAAATATAAAAATTTAATAAAAATAGATAAAATATGAGATATTCTTTTATAAATAGATAATCAAGTATATCTAATATAATCATAAACAAACATAACAAAATATCTCAAATGATAGTATGCAAATAATTCTACAGAATTCCAAAATATCTAAATTAATTAGAAATAGGTCCTAACTAATCCCGTGATTTGTAAGGTACTCCTTGTTAAAAATGTCACCTTGCACAAGGCACATTTGTAAGGTGTACCATTCAAAACTGAGAGAAACCATTGAGAATCCTCTATTATATAAGCTACTAAAATTCCTACAAGCACTATAGTGAGATGAAATCCAAACTTATTTTAGTATATATCACTTAAACTCATTTTTGAATATAATGAGAATATCAATTATGCATATTGTTAAAATGATATTATTTTCTTGACACATGGCATGTTATTAGCGTATGGTTTAAAAAGTTTTCTAGAACCTTTGTTAACATACCCTTTATATACTTCAACATTTGATAACAAAGAATTTTTTAAGTATCAGGCCTTTTTAGAACATCTTTAACTTTATTAAAAGTAGAGTTTTAGTTAATAGAACTCCATGAAAATACTTATGGACTTTTTCAATGTCTACTAAATGTCCATTAAACATTACTTATCACATCTAATTCCCAATCTCCTCATTTGGCATTAGTGATGACAGTAATTTTTCTTTTCAAAAATGCCAATATTGTAAAGAATCATGAGATTGTGAAAGCAACAATGCAGAACATAAAAATAAGAGAGAAAGCCAGAGAATAGGAAAAAAAAACAGGTGTTTTTAGACAAAACTACACAGAATGTGCATCATTGAGGCATTTATATTTTGTATGATAAGAAATAAGCACAAAACATGTCTGATAAAAATAAAAGTACCAATGATAGCCATTTTTGATTAAGTAATGAGCTTCATTTTGTAGTGAGATCCTAAACTGTTATCCATGAATTTGGTCATCGGCAATAAATCAGTGTTCTTGGTTGTTGAAAGTAGATGAATGTTTATCAATTAGTGTTCATGGTCAATTGCTGGATAATGGTGTGGTAATTTGGGACCATATTTCATTCCTATAGCTAAGTGTATTGCTTGGTATACCAACAATGAAGCAGTAACATCAATAAATAAGATTATACCCAATTTTAAAATATAAAAATATAAGACGAGACATTTTTGTATTATTGAGACGAGACGTAAGCCTCAAGGCATTAAGACATAAAATTTTTAAGCATCACAATATAGAATTAATTAATATTTTAAAATATATATAATAAAATAATATAAATAAGAAAAATAAATTAATAAATAATATAAAATATTTTATAATTAATAATATTTATTAATTTGATAATTTATCAAATTATCAAATTAAAATAATATTAAAATTTAATAAATTTAAAATTTAAATTAATTAAATTCTCTCCTTTTATTTTATTTTTAATTTAATAATATTTATTAATTAATACTATTATTAAATTTTAATAAATTTAATATTAAATAAATATATTAATTTGCCCTTGCATCTCGTTCCTCTCCCTCGCCCCTCCTTTGCTCCACGAAAAGCTTGAAGGAGCTCCGTTGAGCTCCATCGTGGAGCTTGCGTGGAGGTCTATAAAGCTTGACAATTTTTTTAACACCTTGAGGCATTTACGAACACCTCGCCTTGAGGCGCACATCATGGCATTAAAAAATAATTTTTTAAAACTGATTATACTCAGCATACAAGGCTCTCACGTAGTATTTGATCTAGAAAATATTAATATATCAACATTCTTACTCATATAAATCAGAAAAGTTAAGTATGATGAATCTCAATCCCAAAACTTATCATCCTTTTATAAATATATTTGTCACTACACCAAGACAGAACCTCTACCAATAATTATTAGATACATAGATTTGTAGTATCATACTTGGTATACCATATATTATTCCTTTATGTTTGTTGAAATCCTCAATATAACTAGTCTCCACTTTTCCACAATACATTTAAACTAAGCAAGGGCTATAATGCATCAATCTCAATGTCCAACTATAACTCATCCACAAGAAAACTCATATTATAATGCAAAGCTCAAAGTCGTTAAGGACTATGCATCTAATTTCCAAATATGAGTTTGGAACAAGAATGGAGATTGTAGCCCTGCATTTAAGGAGAGCATAAATTTATGACAAGTTGAAACTTGAAACTACATAATCTTCCATGACTGACGCAAAAAGAAATCATTTTTCAAATAATCAAAATGCTGCAGACCTAGCAGTGACATCACTACTAGGTTTGGAGATGAGCAGTAAATGGTTTTCTAATCTCTTGTCTGCATTACATTATCCAATAAATCTTCAGTAACACTCTAGATGGCATTAAAAAAAAAGATAAATTTGGTGAAAGATGAACATAAATAAAAAAAAACAATGTGCATTATTAGTTCCAATAGACATGCCCATTATGACACACAAATATGCTACTAAAAACTGTTTGCATCAAGTTGTTACAAAAATAGTAGAAACAGTTTCTAGTAACATCCTAGAAAAAGGACTAGTTTCATTGAAAAATAGCAGGATTGATAGATGAGAAAGAACCCATCATATATTGATTACAGAAGTCAAACAAATAACCCAAAAGAGAAGACATATGAAAGAAAAAATTAATTGATTGGTATCCAACAAAGGTGAAGACTCATTTGATTATGTATTCCTTAATTCAGCAAAGAATCACAGATTTCATGCCTATAATCTCTTCAGTTACAGCTGTATATTAACCTGGTCAATTTAGAGGTGTCAACCGACACGGGCGGCATGGCACGGTCCAGAACCATATCTGGTCACAGATCATGATGTCCCATGACACAGCTCGTACCGTGCTAGGCCGACACGAGTCATGCCTCATGCCGGACTAAGCACGAATCATGTATATGGCCTAGGGGCATAGTCCACCAACTCAGGGGCTCAGAAGTCAGGACCGGCTATAGGTCACAGGTCGAGTCCCACGTCGAGTGATAGCCAAACGAGATAGGTTATTTTTTTTCAAAAACAAATCCAGCCATGTAAAGCTAGATCTTGCTTACTTGGCCAATTGCAATTGACTAGTCATGTAAGCAGACCACCCATTGCATTATCACACAAAAAATTCCAACAGGAACAATCCGACACAGTCCAGTACGTCCTTGCACTCAGTCATGCTCCCGTGCTCTGCTGGGCCGACACCCTAGTTCTCGTGCCGTGCTTAACACGGCACAATGACATGGTCATGCCTCGCTCAAAAGGGTCATGCTATTACTAATGATTGAGGTGATTTCTTTATTTTAACACTCATCCTCAAGTTTAAGTATGAATGCCAAGGACTCCTAACTTGCCATAATGTGATGGAAATGCAAAGACTTGTCCTAGTAATTTCGTAAATATATCAGTAATTTGCTTTCCCAATCTCGACATAAGTTGTTTCAATTTTTCCATTTTGAATTCATTCGCATATTGTGTGGCAATCTAACTCAATGTGTTTTGTTTGCTCGGAATACACTAAGTTTGCCACAATATACATGGCCACCTGATTATCACAAAATAATTTCACAAGTTAAGGGTGTTGAACAAACAAGTCTTGTAAAATATACCTCAACCATGTGAGCATCCAAGTGATAGCTATCATGGACCTATATTCGCTTCTACACAAGATCTACACACAGTGGCTTGTTTTTTTTTTATTTTCTAGGATACAAGGATTTTTCTAAGAAATACACAATACCCTATCATTGACTAGCAAGTAGTCAAGCATCCAACCTAATTTGTATCACAATAACCAACTACTTGTATTTGTTCATGTGATGGCAAGAATAACTCTTGACTAGGTGTCACTTTTAGATATCAAATAAGGTGATGAACATCAAGATGAGATTTTCTTGGTTGTTACATAAATTGACCGAGGGTAGAAACAACATATATGAATTCTAGCCTTGTTAAAAGAAGGTAGATTAATTTCCCTATAATTATGTAGTAATGAGTTGGATCCTTGAAGAGATTTCTATCAGTTGAATTCTAATTAAGATTCGTTTCTATTGACAATTTAGTTAGATTAGCATCAAGTAAAACAATTTCTTGTAATAGGCTCAATAAGTATTTTCGTTGATAGAGAAAAACTTTAGCTTTGAAAAATACAATTTCGATATCAAAAAAAAAAAAAAACTTGAGAAGATTTAGATCTTTAATTCGAAAATGACTTAAAAAATTTTTGCAGTCAACAATCATCTCCTCATCATTTCATGTGATAATCATGTCATTGACATAATGTAATATAGTTGTAAACCAGTTATCACGAATCTTGATAAACAAAGAATAATCTGTTTGTGATCGTTTAAAACCAACATCACAAATTGAAGATGAAAACTTATGGAACCAACTTTGCGATACTTGTTTAAGAACATATAATAATTTATATCATGTGAACAAGAACTTGCAATGAGCAGAAGAGATCTGTGAATAAGAAACATATTGATTAATGAGATATTTGGTGTGAGATATGGAAGAAAACATTGTTCCAAAAATAAAAAGGATAGCATGGTTTAATTGGTAATCTCGATAACATGGTGCATCCATCATCATGTGAGATAATAAAGGTATAGATAGTTTATTAATGAGGTAACATGTTGTATTTATATCTTGCCCCCAAAAAATTATAAGTGTGCTCGAAATCAAAATATAATGTTTTCACTCTACCACTTCATTTTGTTGGGGCGTGCAAGTACAAGAATATTGAAAGAAAGTATCATGATCGCGAGAGAAGGAATGCATGAACATGAATTCATTCCCATTGTCACGTTGAGAAGTTTTATTTTCACAATCGAACGGAATTTTAACCCAAAAACAAAAAAATTGTGAAGATTGTGTCCTACATTTAAAATGCATAAGATGAACTCATGTAAAGTGAGAATAATCATACACGATGATCAAAAAATATCTAGCTCTAATATGTGAATCAACTAGATGAGGTCCTCAAATATCAGAAGTAGATTAAATCAAAAGATGCAACTGATGAGGTAAAACTAAAATAAAAGGATGAACGAGTTTGTTTGGCTAAGAGTTAAATGTCACAAACATGCTGAGAATCAAAAAACATATCTAAGATGTTCTACGATAGTTTCTGAAGAGGGATAGGTGAAATATGCCCTAGTTGTTAATATCAAGGATTACAGATAAGATGAACGTTGTGTGGGAGGTGAGGATTCGTGCTCAGCTTGAGATAGCACAACTAGTTACATTGCTTGCCCAGGCCAATCATCTTCTTCATAACCATGTCTTGCACCACACAAAAATCAAAATAAAAAATTATATTACATCTCAATGCTTGATTAAGCTTGCAAACTAATAATAAAAAAAGCTCAAAATTGTAGGCTAGAAAACAATTTGATAGATCATGTGGAAGCAAATTTCTACTTAACCACCATTTGGAAATTCAACAAAATTACTATGTATGTCTAATTTGTCATGTGTAAGTGAAAATTTAGATATATGATCTAAATTACAAATCACTATGAGTATATCTATAGGCAATCCTTTTTTAAGGTTCAATGGTGTTGGTCTGAATATCATTACTAGCATGCTCATTTCCCTTTGGCTTCACATATTTTCTATGTGACTTGTGGCCCGCTAGAAATCCATGTAAATAGAATCAATGATCAACAAGATAGCCATCTCGAACAGAGTGATTGCACTTTAGTAGCTTTCTCAAAGTTACATTTTCTAGTGCAATGAGAGGTCCATTAGTTTGGAATGTATGGATGGACAGCATTGAATGATAGTTATAATTTAGCTCGAGCATGCAGATGTTTGCAAAGAACAGGTCAATAACATTTTCTTTGTGAAGCAAAACTATAAGTTGATTGTGCACCTCAATTGTGGGTATTGTGAGCATGCTTCTGACCAGTCCTTCTGACCAGTCCTCAATTGTGAGTATTGTTCATTCAGCCCCATATGAAATTGCATACCCCTTCTTTTTTCTTGTTCAATAGGGGCCTTCAATCCTCCACAACTGCAACATGAAGGCTCTTCATACATAGCCAATTCATCCCTAAGAGCCTTCATTTTAGTATAGTTAGTGGAGACAGATTGTTGTCCCCATAGGTATTAAAGGTGCGCCTAAATCAGAAGTGCAGGCAAAAGTGCATCACCTAGAGCAAACTGCCACCATTTCTGAAAGGAGCTGGAGGCACCAGAAAAAGAACATCTCGCCCAGGCATGCTGCGCCTTATCCAACATAGAGATGTGAAGTGAGCCGGGCATCCATAGCAAGACACATGGCATGACCCAAATTAGCCGAGTCAGGCCCAGGACCTAACAATCCATAACCATTCCTGAACCGGAACTATGTAAACCAAGACGTGACTCATATCATGTTGGGCTGGAGCTGGCCATGCCTCATGTCAGGCCAAGAAAAACTCTTGTGCCTGGCCCAATGGCATGCTCCACTGGCATGATGACCTATGATGAGAGATAGGTAGATCACGAGTCACTAGTCATGCCCCACCAAGTAACCACAAGGCCAAGTTATAAAAAAACTCTACCACATAAGCCAAGTTCAGCTTACAAAACATATCCATTACATTTTCACATAATGGGGCACCGACATCAACGTAAACAAGCACGATTTATCATTGTCATTAACATAAAAAAATATATTGCAATCAAATTGTTTCCAACAATGGGATGCCAGAAATCCAACAGCATTCAGATTTCTAGCCTAAAAAAACTAAAAAAAAATTAAAAAAAAAATTAAAAACTAAAAAGAACTTTTAAAAAATTAAAAAAAATAAAAATATATATTTTTTTTATTCTAAAAAATTTCTATAAATAAAATTATAAAAAATTTATAAATTTCATTCTCATTTCTCTAAATCTCTCTCTCCACTCCTGCAACTCTTTATCCTCTCTTCTCTTTTGATATTTTTGTTTTTTGTAATTTTTTCATTATTTTTATATTTAATTTATATATATGACAAACATTATGCAAATTGAAACTAAAAATTATAATTGAGATCAAAAGTTATACAAAGGAAAGTATTTTACAAAAAAATAATTATGATTACAATACATTTTTTTTGTAAGTTTGTTATTAGTGATATTTATAAAATAAAAAAAATTTAAATAATAAATAGTAATATAATGATAATAAATTTAAAATTAATAAAGATTTAGATAATAATAACAATCTTACCAAAATATATGAAACAGAAATTAAATTTTTTCAAATAGACTTGATACAATCTTATTTGTCATTTAAAAAATAAAAAATAAGACAATATTTAATAATATAAACTCACTTTAAAAAAATAAAAAATAATAACTTTTATAAATATAAAAAAAATCAACACAATGAATATATTACTAAAATATATATGCATATAAAAATACATGTAATACTGGTCACCTTAAAAGATATGCCAATCAGTAGACCAAAAAAGACAATGTATTAGTTCTGAGATATGACCAAAAAAGACAATGTATAATACAAACCCAATTAAGCGTAATAATCTTTCAAGTTGGATTTAGTTCAACTTAAACTCATTCATATGCTATAATAATTTTAAGAGAGAAGATATGGTCAAATTGATTTATTCATTAATTTTTCAATTAGATTTTTGAAAGATCCTAAAAAAATCAATATTATACAAACCTACTTACAAAATACTTAATATAGGACTCATACATTTACAAGAAAGAATGATAATAAAATATTATATGTTAAAAAAATAATTAATAAGTAACAAATTTAAAAAATATAATTAAGTGATATTTGAAATATTCAATATATAAACTAATCACAAAGATGAATCATTCGCATATCTTATCATTCACTTTATAAATTTAAAATAAAAACTTAATAAAAAATATTTAACGAATATGATATTCATAATAAAATATTTATTATTACTTTCAATAATTCTTCTAATAACAAAATATTTATTAGTATGTTTATTAAAACCATTAGAGACGAACTATAATTAATATTTTTTACAATCACATACTATCACATAGCTAACCTGATAGTATAAATAAGAATGAAATTATTTTTCTCATATTAAAGAAATAAAAAATTCATTAAAATACCTTAAGATACTTAGTAATAATAAATATTTAACAATCTATATTTATCTATGAGCCTAAAAAAATTCTAAACAAATATGAGATATTGTTAAAATTATACAGTAGCTAATATTTGAATTATGTGTTGACTATTAATATGTGATATCTTACTATATTAATAATAAAAGTAATGAACTTATTATTAATAATTTAGATTAAAATATAAAAAAAAAATTTATGAAATTCCAAAAAAAATTAACACAATAAATAAATATTCATCTATGTACACTCTCAGTATTTGCATTGCACTTAGGTATATATACAATATTAATAATATATTTAACAAATATAAAAATTGTCATATATTTAATATCATAACTATTGAGATAACTAAATATTTAAAATATTGATCCTCTATTTCAACTCTATATTATTTGAATGCTTGTATAAATTTTATTATTAAGATAGAGGAATAAAAAATATTTTAATATACATATTCACATGCATTAACTAGGAACACAAACTTGAAATTTTATTCAAAAAAATTAACTAATTTATTTATATATTATGATACTATGTATGATAGTTATAGTCAGGCTTCAAATATGAACATAAATACCATATTCAAAGATAATGATTTCTTCATTCAATTAGTCAAGAACCAATGATAAGATAGTCCATCAAATAAGAACATAATATCTTGGTACATGGATATCAAATATTATTTCATCCTATTATATTATGATAATAAAAATTTTAGTATTTTACTTTAATAAAAATCATACGAACTCACATATCACATGTTATCTAAGATGATTTATAAATAATGAACTACTTTGAAAATCTAGCATAATATCATAGTCTATTTTTTCTATGACTAGTCAATATAATTTTAAATACAAAATCAAAACTACAACCAAATATTATTAAAATACCCACATACATGAATAATTAAAAAGATTCAAATTTTATATTCAAGATAAAACACAAGAAATGATGATGAATATTACTCATAAAAAATAGAGATCAAAAATATTAAGACTACCACTAGCAATACTTTTAGATGCATACACGATGACGAAGATATAGATATACAACCACACTCATATCACTAAACAATAAATGATGACTCATATAATTTTTGATTTTTTTAATATGATACTATGATGAAATTGTTATTTTTGTATTTCTATTATTTATTTATGAATTGTCATTATGACTAATACACTATTGCACTTATTATTTTATGAGTTACATTTTACATCATCAAGTATTATAAAGGTGTATTAGTGTATCACGTTCTACTTTTAATTATAAAATAAAATAAATTTTTTATTTGAAGCAAACATAATTTCAAATGTCAAATTTCTTTTTAACTAATTATATGATTTTAATTTTTTTAAAAAATAAAATATTTTTTAATAATAATTCAATAAGAAATTATAATTTTAAAATATTTTAAATTTTATTTGAATTTCTATTTTCTACCCAAAATCAAAACTAACATGATTCGACATGAATTGACATGGGCTAGACATGACCCGATATCACCCGGCATGACCTAACATTGTTGCAGGCCAAATGGGACTTGTTCGGGCCTATTTTTTGGCAAATGTGTCATGTCATTATGACATGACCCATTTGACACCTATAGTCCAACAGAATAAGTTACCATCATAGGTCATTCCTTGAACAAACTATACCTACACAACACATGTACATATACCTATCCTACATGCATAGATATGCACATATAGCTATACTATATATATCTATATTTACATATATACAATTATACTAAATGTATAGCTATATGTACATATATACACACAAAAGACTTATATACATATATGCATATATATGTATATATATATAAGAGATATATATGTGAATAGTTATATACATATATGTGTACTATGCATCTGTACATATATATATATGTGTGTGTGTGTATTTATATTATATCTATACCTATACATGTATATATAAAAATATATCTATACAAATATATATATATATATATATTATATATATATTAAATTAATAAAATTTTATTATTTATTTTAAAATTTAAATATTTATATTGTTAAAAAATACTAATCAAATTTTATTTGAATTTAATATATTTTATTTGATTGTATCCATTAATATATAAAAATAATAGATAATATTTTATCAAATATATATATTTATATATATATTAGATTGATTGCACCTCATGAAAAACTCAATATCTCAAATATGTCTTGCACATCAAAGTTCCAAAAGATTTTTTCACATCAATATATCTTGCATCTCAAATAACTATACCTATAAATATTTATTTTGTTTATCTTTTTAAACTTTTAATTTTTGTTATGAATAAATATAATAATGATATTTTATTTTTATTTTTTATATGGTATATTTGAAATTTATATCTTTTTAGACTTTTAATTTTAAACTTTTAAAATTTATATCTTGAATTGTTAAAATTTCATTATTTAGTAATATAATTATAAATAATTATGATAGTAAAACATATTAATTATGTTTGATTTTTATAATTTATATTATTTATTTTATTTATTTTATTTTATCAATAGATAAAAATTATATACAATTATTTAGTAAGATATATAATTTTATGTATTTTTATACATAATACACCTCAAAAGAAAAATCTGCACTTTAATAACATATTGTGCCTAAGGGCTCAAAAAACCTTTCATCCCTAAATGCATCATGTGCCTCTAGGCTCCAAAAGCCTTTTGCATCTCGGTGTGTCTTGTATCTCAAATAACTAGGATTGTCCCTATCAGTGTTAGACAATTACATATCAAATTTGAAAAATTCTAAATCATCTCCCTATGAAAACCTCTCTTTGAGATCTTCCCAAAATTTAGTTATTGTTTCTGCATAAATAATGCTACCTACTATATCAAGGTGAATCACATTAAGATGCATAACAAGACCATGTCATTGCATCATTGTGACATGTAAAATTTTGGATATTTAGATGCTAGAGCCTTAACGGATCCATTTACAAATCCAATTTTTTCTTTGCACCGGTACTAATGTTCATGTTACGACTCCATTGCCCACAATTGCATCTACTAAGTGGAGCAAGACAGTTTTTTGTAACATCAATTGATATCCCTATAGTTTTTATTTAGCTCATAGTAATGAGTTTTTATAGAGAAGGATGGGGAAGAACAAAGAGCAAATGTTGAGACATAGAAGGGAGGAAAAAGGAAGCTTGGAAGGACTAACTATTAAGAGAAGTCCATGTTTGAAGTACACACACAAAAATTTCATCTGGTATTAAGATAGGTTTGGTGAAAAATAAGCAGAAATAAAAGATACAATGTGCATTATTAATTCCAATGGAACTACCCATCATGACACATGAAGATGCTGCTAGAAACTGTTCGCATCAAGATGTTAAGAAATAGTAGAAATAATTTCTACCAACATTCTAGAAAATGGACTAATTCAATGAAAAATAGCAGAAACAGTAGGTGAGAAATAACCCATCATCTGTTGATTACAGAAGTTCATACAAAGAACACAGATAAATAATGAATGCAGGAGAAAAATAACGAACTCATTGGGCATCCGGCAAATCAGCATTTATACATGAAGAGGAAGACTATTTTACGAATGTGTTCCTGATTCAACAAAGAATATCAGATCTCATGCCTCTGTTCTCTCCTGCTACAGTTGTATGTTGATCCTACGATTGCTTTGATTTTCTTTGTTTTCCCAAAAAAGCCATAGCAAAGATAGTGATAAAACGAGCACGAAGACATGTAATTTCATATGGCTTGTCTAATCAAATTAACTTATGGCGTTTATGACAGCATTGGTGATACGGTTGAAATCAAATTTTAACCATATCTTCTACAGGAAAGGTATTTCATAAAATTGCATCAACAATTCACAAAATAAAAACTTAAATGATCTAATCTGATTTTGAAGCATCGGGCACTTACCCGACAAAGATTATCATCTGGAACCCAAGAAACGCGTTTTAATTTATGCGATCTACGCATATTTACAGACCAACAAATCTCTAACTCCTTTTGCGCGTCCGTCTCAGCTTCTAAATCATCTCCAATTACTGTATGTGAAGTGTTCACGTCAAATTGATGGCCAATTATTGGAATTGTTGAGCGCCTCTGACCTCTCGGATTAGAGAGCTAAAAATTCATTTTACAGTAGAATTGATACTTCAAATTTTAGTAATGCAGTTTATTTACACTTCGGATTGGGGTTAAGATGCGAGGTGATAACAAGGCAGCATAATTTATCGGTGAGGGAGATGTCATGATGGAGAAAAACTTATCGGCGTTGATTTTCTTGGCCACTCTCTCAAGTTTGAGACCCGACACAAACCCTGATCGTCGCTGCCTAATGATTTCCGGAAAGGGCCGGAACCGTAATGGCTCGAGGCCTCCCATGTGGCAGTCGGTATGTTGCTGAGGTGCGATTTGTTTGACCCTTCGGCCAATCGGCGGCCTTCAACCACTGCTCGAGTTATTTGATCCATAAATGCTAATTTACACACACACACACACACACACACACACACACACACACACACGTGTATATCCTAACGACCTAATCGCTGATGTGGCATTGCGAATGTTGCAAATCTAAGTATATTTTTGTACTAAAATTATAGATGAGTTAAATTACAATTTCAAATTTATGAAATTGTAACAATAGTATGAGTTAAATATTTTTTTTTCTAACATCACACCAAAATATATTTTTCTCTTGATTTTGTGCTGAAACAGTTTGATCTGCAAGTGACAAATGGGCCGTGTTGTGCCTTCCCTAGAGGGCAGACTCGACACGCCCCAACGCCCAAAGTCAACGCGGTTTCAGGCTGGTTCGTGGTGGGATTTGGGGATACATGCACCCCCCAAAGCCGAGCGGGCATTCCCAATGACCTGCTCGGCTTGTCGCATCGCCATTCTGGCACCGTCCATCACCAATCGGGCGTCGTCCGTCGCCACGTTGAGCATCGAGGTCAAGCATTATTTTCTTTTCCTACTAGATTGGCGAATCCCGAGGTAATTGTCAGGTCGTGCCCCATGCTATCCCCACGTGCTAGGCACCTGGATCATGTCTGGCACGACACACGGGCCTACATTTCTCAGCACGGCACGTCACGTGGGCCTACATCCCACAGCACGGCATGGCGCGAGTCATGCCAACGATTCGACCAGCACTAGCCCAAGCACAATAATAGACCGTGTCATGTTGGGCGGGCATGACTAAACTGGGCAAAGTCCGAGCCGCCCAGCTAGTTTGACACCTCTAGATTGAAAGGCAATTGAAAGATAGTTGATTCAGAAAAATTATAATGATGCACACTTGAAACTGGGATGAAAAATAAGTATTTACCTAGTTGAAGAATATTAGGATTTATTCATAGTTATGAAGCTACTACATATGATTTGGACTCGTAGCTTATATCATGAAGCCATGACTTAATTAACTAAAGTTTCTACATGTATTATGGAGTCAAAATATGTATTGTGTATGACTCAACTAAAGTTGTAACATATATTTTTGAGTCACAACCTATATTTAAAAAGTCATGACTCAACTAAAGCTGTAACATATGCTTTAGAGTAATGACCAGAATTATAATGTTAAGATGCAATTGGAGTTATAACATGTATTTTTGTATCATAGCTTTGTTCTTAAGAGTCATGGCATGGATAAAGTAGTTATTGTATATAATTTGCTTTGATAAACTATTTGTATAATCAAAATATGTTTCTGTTTTAATATTTTCATGTAAGTGTAGGAAAAAAATATATACAGAGGTTGGAAATGCAGTAATAACACAATAATAGAGGTCTCGCTGACTGGTCAATGGGCCGAATAAAATTTTGGAATAGAGCCTGGTCTGCCCGAGTGATCTGATCCATTCCGGTTAATTAAATTGAGAAATTGTTTTTGATATAAATTGTTTTTTTTATTTCTATTTTTCGGCTACTGTAATTTTGATGTGGAACTGTTCATCTCCGTTTTTCTTTGCTCTATACAATTTTCATCGTGACTACTGCAATGCATATACTATAAGATAAAAATATTATTTGGTTATAATATGTAAACACATGCGTATTTTTCTGATGGATGTAGCTAGTCATGTTGAACGACTAGTGAACCATATTATTTTGTGTGTTCTGTTGTTATTTCTTTTCTGTTGTGATGTTGATTCTGTCATGGTTCTGTTGGATTGTGATTATAAAAATATATATATCGTTTGCTATCGTTTTTTGTTGTTCTCTTCTTTTGAATCTCTAAAATCACAAGCAAAGAAGTTCCAACCTATTTTGTGTTATTGTGACTAGTGTTTGGAACTCTATGTACTGACTTTTTTAGATTATTTGGTGAATATATTTTATTATATTTGTATTTTATCTAATATTTATTGGAGAGATTTCACTAAATTTTTATTTTGAGATAATTTGATAAAAATTATCGAAATCATTGTGATTTTGAGTGAAATTGGAAGACTCAATGGAGAAAAAGAATTAGAAGGGAAAAAAGTGATGAAAAGTCATGATATTTTCCTTTTCATTATTTGGGTACAGCTTCCCTACTATTTGATGAGTAGTTATAGTATCATTTTTTGGTCATAACTTTACAAAAAATAATTGTGACGTTCTTTATATTTCACGATTCTACCATAAAGTTGACACACATATTTCATTTGAAACATAATCATCATAGCCATAATATTTTAGAGTTGTGACAAAAAAACAAAACACCAAGTATTTTTAGTCATAATATTATTTTTTGGCATGACTTTTTATTTCAGAAAGTACTGATTCTGGTCATGATTTTTCCAGTACCATGACTATGTGCTCTAGATATAAAACAACAATGTCATGGTCAATTTAAGTATTACAATTTTGTGTTATAGAGAATAGTAAGTCATGATAATTCTAGTATAGTGACAATTAAGTCAGAATGCTAAGACTAGAGTCTCAACCAATTTCAATATCACAGCTTTATGTTATATAGAGTTATTGTCTCAATCACATTAAACCTAAGACCATAACACTTTGCTTAGAAACCAAAGACTAATGTTGCAGTCAATTCTAGTACCAAATTTGTTTGAGAGATAATAAATCCATCAGTTATAGTATTTCTTATCACTGTAACGTCATTGCTCTAGAGATGATTCAAAGAGATAATAAATTCATGACCCAAGTATGTGATGCTACTTCCAACTTAAAATATAACATGGATCCTAATAATATAAAAAACAAGAATTATAAGAATTAAAGAAAAAAGAATGAAAAATGGAGGAAAATATGAACCATGCACACCAAGGACTCTAGGAGATGCAATTCTAATCCCTATTTAGGGCAAATCTAAGGCGAATGCATGTAATCTTTGATTAAGATTAGGATTAGAATTTTTTACTTATGTTTTCACTTATGTGTTCATTAAGAACCTTTGGATCCATGAGAATTTTCTCAACACTTATTGTGTAACTTTCTCTTCAATGTTCAACTAAATTAAGATATAGGGTTGATAAATATATTTTTATTGTGATGAATAAAAAAATTTATGATTTTATATTTGTATTTATGTTTGTGTTCAGATGTTGATTGATATGGTTACAAATTAATATCAAAACTTAGAATTTTTATGAATATGTAGGTTCATGTTAGTTATGGTAGATGATGATATAAAAGTCATGTGATACTCTCATGTGATATGGTAAGATATAAGTGATAGCTCTTTTAATATTAATACGTGAGATAAACCAATGTGTAAAGACATAAAGATAACGTTAATTTAATTATTATGAGTATGATAATTAAGAAGCTAAAAAAATAAAAGTATTTAAAAGTAATATATTATGTACTTTCTAGAAGAACTGACATTAGTAATATGAAGGTTAATTAGAATGCCTAACAAAGGAGTTTCACAATAGTATGAAAGTCATGTATTGGTAATGGGAGATGATGATAATTATATCATTGGACACACACAAGTGGGGAGATCAAAGTAGTGATATTCTATAAGTCATTCCCTCTTATATGACTTCCATAGTTTAGATTCATTGAAAAATATATGTTAATTGTTGTAAGTATGATACTTATGAAGCTGAAAGCACAAATATATTTAATATCATATTATTTTGTATCTTTAAGATAATTAGATGGAGAATAAAAGTGATATTTGAAATAATCATCATTAATAGTTGATATATTACCTAAAAGGAGTATAAGTGTGAAATCCCCTCACACACTATGACATGTTTCTTTGATGTTTAAATACTAATTAAAAGACTATGAGGGAATTATCTTTAGTAGTTATAATCTAAGATGGCTATCATATATGCTAAGAGGGTACGTGGATATCTTCACATCAATATACCATTTGTCCAACAACTCGAGCAGTAGTTAGTTTACTATTAGTCAATTAAATTACCTAAAATTTGTTATGACATTGATACGTAAACTTATATCTATTTTATTACTTATATGACTCATATACTTTTGGAACCATGATCAACAAGAGATCCTTGATGAATTAGGTTTGGTATCATATTAATTAATGAATGTTTTGGCACCGTCACAAATTCAAAAATAAGTTTTAATTTAATTAATCAACTTGATTTTTAGGCATAAAAATTTTCCCCAACCCCAAGTCCCAACCAACCTCAGTGAATGCCCCCCAAATGGGGCAAAGATTTATTGCATAACCCAGTTATCAGGGCGAAGTCAAGGCAAAAATTTTTCTTTGAGGGAGGGTCACTAAATATTCTTCCTCCCCCATTCCCTATCTTCATATAACACAAACACACACTCATATATATATGTATGTATGTATGTTATATGAAATTATTATTTGTTTTTATTTTTTATGCAAATGTGACTTCCTATCAACAATAAGCCACAATCACCCTACCACTAACCAGTTGACCCTCTTTCCCTTTCAGTTTATTTATTCTTAGTCTATAGTCTTCTCTTTGTCTCGTCTCTCAATCTTTTCTCTCACTCCACTCTATCTCATTAGTTATCTTTCATATTCTCTACTTTTCAAATCTCACTTCATGCCATCTTTCATCTCTCATCTTCAGATTTTATCATAAGCCACATCACTAATGCCACCTATAGCTTGCAGCAACTAACCTCAAACATATCCTTCTTCTTCTCATACTAGCATCGATGTTGTCGTGTTGATTAGAAGATTCATAACCATCATTTTTTAGCCTTTCCTTCTCCTTGTCATGCTATCATCATTGTCATCACACTTACCAAAACCAATAGTCCATTCTCTAGCCTTCCCTTCGGCCTTCTCTTCAACTTTTCCTCATGCCAGCTCATCAGTGTCATCACACAGATAAGAACATTGGTTTATAACCTTTTGAGAAACCAAACATTTCTGAGCTATTTTTAATAAATTGAGCACATGGTTATTGGCCAATAGTTATTTGGTATATGATTTTATCCTACAAGGTGCCACCCATCCTAATTTTTAGGAGAGAAAAGTTACATTATTTTTATCAAATTAGAGTTAGAACTTGATCTTCTAGAAGATATAAGTATAGTGTTTGCAAGGTTAATGGAAAATCTTATTTATCCTTTATCGCATCAAACAAGATCTTGTTGCTAAGTTCCTAACATAACAGAAATGCATCATTAGGAAAAAAATAGAAAGAATCTTTTTTCAGATTGTAGATCATTCTTCTCAAAATTTTATGCAATCAAATTTCCATTAGAAATCATTTTTATTTGGAATATATTTTCTTAATAAACTTTACTATCTCTATCAAAAAAGACATATCAATGAGAAAAATAGGTGAATAAAGTTGAGAGTATCTTGACTTACTAGATTGAGAAGGATAAGTCAAATTTGCCAGAAGGTGAGAATGCTTATGGACTGGGCCTCCCTTTCTCCTCTTCATGTCAATGTCAACGCCATCGCACCAATTATAATGCATAACTAGTTTACTTCTCTTCCTCCCACTCACAACAACTGAGCCTCCTCAACACATGTCCTCAAAATGATATGATTGGTTTGGATTTGGATTTTTGGAATTATTATTGAAATTTTAAATGTAAAACTAGCTGGAATTATTACTTAATTCTAATTATACAAAATATACATAAATTGAATGAACATATTTAAAATCTATGCTAACTAATTAATTTGGTTTTTAATTTCTCAGATATGTTTAGATATGAGAAAAATAAAAATGAACATGTTGTGACTTTATGGAATTTTGGTTTGTGAATTTTTGTTTTTATATTTTCATGGATTTTTATCTAAATTTTGTTCATTTTAGACTTTAAATCTCTCTGATCTTTTAATCTCTTTACATTTTATTAATTTTTAGATTTAAGTAAGTCTAAAGATGCATCAATTAAACCACATTTAGTTGAGAGTCATGACTAATTTGGAATAATTAGAACAAAAAATTAACTTCTATGGTGTGGATCCACTATACAAAATAAAGGATTGATAGCGTAGACATGACTATTTGTAAATTTTATGAGAAAATTTAGGTGGTAAAAATATTAATGAGACAAAAAAATATTTATGTAATCATTTTAATAGATGCCTTTTTTGAAAATAAAAAGTTATTAGGAAAGTAATTTTTGAATCCTATTATTTTGATCAAGAAAATGCTATAAATGATCTCGTAAATATGATTGTTTTACATAAATATACACTTTTGTTGGTTGACCATATTTGACTTTAAACAAAATACTCCAATACCCTTCAATTATTATTTAAAATAGTTTCTTAAAATACTATAAAGAATGATATATTAAAAAGTTATGATTATAAAAAATCAAAAATTATGGATTTGTTGGGGGATAAATTTTAACGTAGAATTGTCATCACCATTAGGATATTGAATTATTACTCAAAAAGAAGGTTTCATGGTGTTACAATGTATTTCATATATGATTCATTGGCACTTCAATAAAATTAATT
Organism: Sapria himalayana; assembly: GCA_029783825.1. Classification (NCBI taxonomy): domain Eukaryota; kingdom Viridiplantae; phylum Streptophyta; class Magnoliopsida; order Malpighiales; family Rafflesiaceae; genus Sapria; species Sapria himalayana. Next base: position 3,555,719 of record JAREIK010000343.1, read on the forward strand.
TGATTTACTTCTAATTTTGTTATAATTTAATTTTATTATAAAAATTTAATTTTGTTTCAATTACAGGTTTATATATGTGCCTTGCCTACTTACCTCTAAAATAATATCCCAAGTTTTGATGGATTATTTATTTTATTGGAATGTTGATCACAAATTTTCTTTACTTATCAATAATTACATAGCTTATGATGCCTTGATCAACATTCTTTTAGGTAAATTTTTTAGTAGCTCACTTATATTGAATAAAAATTTTTTTCATTTGCATTATAATGCACACATTAAATTTGATACTAAAAGAAATATTAGATGTAATTAAAGATAATATAAAAATTTGAGACATTATTTTTTGGACACCTAAACTTAAAAGATAAAAAAGGTTTATTGAAACTACTTGTTAATTGAATATACTTTTATGATAAAAAGTTAGTATTTGATTTTAAACTCAACACAAATCCTATGATCTAAGAGTCTTACCAAAATCCCAAATCATCTTTTCTACTAGAATAATGTTGCCTTAGTGTTGATTGATTAAATTATCGATATAATACATATGTGATCAATATATGGATGAAAGGCATCATTACTAGTTATACAACCTATATAATTATAAAATTTTGTCGATGAGAGATCCTCACCAACGAGTTTTTTGGATATTATCTAATTGATACAAAATTAAATAATATAATAAATTTGCAACAAATTTTTAGTGATATTTCTAATGATTATTTAGTTTGGTTAGTCAACACGAGTTGATATAATTATTTTTGAAAAATGATAGTTTTGTTTTTAGTAGTTTTGATAATGATATTTTGATTATTTTCTCAAATATGCATTAGTTTGTCTTTTTATCTTGTTTTGATTAGCAGTAGTTGTACTTGTTTTCCAATATTTTTTTTTCTTTTTTAACCCACCTTATATGTGCAGGAATGTTGATACCAAACTAGCACCTCTAAACTCAAAAATTGAGAGAAACATGAGAGAATTTTTGAGACAACGAGCTGATAAAAAGTACATGTAGAAAATTAACAACATAGAGCTCCAAAGTGGTGATGATCAAATTGTTCAATAGCCCATCCACCACTATACATTAGAAGATTATTAGTGACTAATAATTATGAATAGTTATTTGAGTATTCAGATACAACTAATGAAGAAAAATTACTTTAAGTTGAAGTCGAGTCTAATAGTAATGGTTTAATAATACCAGTATATTGTAAAATATTAGATAATCCAAATAAATATGTCATAATATTTTTGGAATTCTGTGACATGATAAAGATGAATGGAGTTAACTTCGATGCCATTAGGTTATGTATATTCCCAATTTTCATTAAGTGTCAAGGCACAAAGTTTTTATCGCATAATATTCCTTGGGTCCTTGGAGCTCAGGTTAGAGTAGGTAAGACTCTCTTCTTGATAATATGAACCGTAGAATTGATAAAGATGTCATAGGATGCATATCTGGCATTACTGGGATGTATATATTGAATCTCCTCATGGTGTGTGAATAATAGTTCAATCAGTGTGGTTAGACTTGTTTTTTTTATTTGTTTGTTTTATTAAATATTGATTTTTATTTTATTGTGTAATTTATTTATGATGCATTCTAATTGTATTTTATTGTATGTGTGCATGACCTATGAAAAATTCAAGAACTTGGGAAGAATAATGGGAAAATATGTTTCCTTGTTATGTTTGTTGATGTAAAATAATTTCAATTAATTGAAGAAATAAAATATGAAAGCAAAAGAATCAATGTGTGGACTCTCTCACCAATTCATGATGCCAAAGAATGAGTTATGGTTTTTGCTCCTTTAATCCATTGCTAATTTTGAGAGCTATCATACTGGATTAATAATATAGTACATAATTTACTATTTTTGTTTTGCTAATGTCATTCATTATTATGCTGTAATTGTGTTGTATCGATTAATGTCTATTGTCGTGCTTAAAGAATCCATTTCTCTTTCCATTCAAACAACCATGAATCATACAAACTCAAATTCATTATTTATGTTTGAAAGTAACTTCATTATTAATCATCCATTATGAAATTATAATCTTTATGCATATTATTTTTTCATCGGTATTTGTGATTTTTTAAAGCTGTGTGATTTAGCAAGAAAACTATCAAGACTATTATTTCTTCCTTGTTGTTTTGAGACCTCAACAATCTCTTAATAATTTATGAATATGTATACCAAGGAATTATTTTGTATGAGTGTTTGGTGATTAATTTACCAAATATTCTAGTATATCTTGGTGATTGAGAATGATACTTATGTATGGAAAGATGGTTGATTTGTGTTGATTTCATAATTTTTGTTATTTTTGAGAACTTTAATGAATAGTTGTGAAATCAATGAGTTTTTAGAGGTGTTTAATAGATGAGGCTAGCCTATGAGTTTATTGTAGTTTCGATATCTATTCTTGGATAAAATTCTATCTAAATGGTCACGACAAGATCTTATATGTCATGACATCACCCTCTCATTAGCATAATCTTTCTACTATGTGACTTTTCTCAATATTTGCGATATAATCACGACATTGCAATCATACCTAGCTCATAAAATTTAATAATTACAATATTAATTCTTTATTATGGAAATCAAGTATCCTACAGATGCTTAAGGTCGCAATCAATTTCATAAGACCACAACTTTATCTTTACATGACAATATAGTCTCAAGTTAGATCTATAACTTTTTTATAAAGCATGACCATGACTTATATACATAAGCTAAGTATAAGCACATTGATAACATCATAGTGCAATGGTCATATACACATCAAGAATGAGAAATGACTGATACTGTGACCATTTATAGACTATAAATGATGAAGAAATGAAGCTATGACCATTTGACATTGTTACGACATTTTGTTATAAAGAGATTAAGCACAAGTCATGGTTATTGTCAGTGTCATGATAGTGTATTATAGAAAGATCAAGATGTCAAATAAAGTCACTACCATATTTTAGAGTCACAATCTCAAACTGAAGAGATAAATGCCATAGTCATGAATTCCATTAAAAAGTCACGACTTCCATTAAAAAGTCATGACTTCTTACTTAGAGTAATGCAAGACTACTCGAATATAAAAGAAAATACTAGGTAATTATCAATTTTTTTTTCTCATTCCCCTCACAAACTAAGCAAAAGTCATGATAACTATAAATCATAGAAATAAATTTTGAACTCCCTATGAGTTCCATAATCAAACAATGGATGCATGACCAATATCAATTCCTAGAGTTAGGGAGCACAACTCTCAAACTCTCATCCTCTAAAGATATATTTGTGAATATATATTAAATTTGCGTGGTTTAGAGTTTGTGTTATTTGGATTATATGATATAATGATTTCAAATGATTGATGCAGTTTGTTTTGATTATATTTTATATTATGGATATTTATGTATAATGATTAAATAAAACTCGAATAAGGGTTTTGCCTAATGGTGAATTTGAGTGAGGTTATCATAGTAGATAATAATAAGTAAACAATGAGATTCACTCATGCATATTATAAGAAGATGGTGACAGTCCTTCCCATTGCAATGCACAAGATAAACTTATAAGTTATACACTGAAACCCAAAGTCTGGGTATGTTAATAGTCACAACTAATTTAAGAATGTCACATAATCCATATAAAAACACACATCTTCAAATATCATTAAATTTATTATCTGTATAAAAATTATTCTATTATTAATGTTATGTCCAATTAAAACTAGCAGAAGATTATCATATTAAGTTTGGTAGTTGTTTTTAAATTATTATTTGTATATTTTTATATTTCCAAATTTATTTTAGTTTATCCAACCTAAAATATTTAAATTACAAAAATAGAAAATCAAACAATATAAATATAAATATATCCACCTTGAACACTATCAAAAACAATTTATTAAACTAAATAAAGAATTTTAAATTAAAATCTATTAAAATAATTTTAAAAATTAACAAAAACAAACCCATCAATTTTTTTGAAAACATTTCACAATAATTATTGATTAAAAAAAATAGCACAATGATGCTATATTAACAAATTCTACAACATTTCACACATGATATTATGTTCTTGCATAATTATTAATTTATTTTTTTATGATTTTCTAAAATAAAATGTGCTCACTGTCACGAACCTAATAAGAGTTGAGATGTGATATTATGTTATATGTCACTAAATATTACAAATTCTCTCTACTAAAATCGTAAAGAGAGAAATGTTTTATGCATGTATGTATACATGTATGTATGTTTGGATTGGAGAAATTTTTTATTGCCCAAACTTACTGGGAAATAGAAGCAAGGGAGAAAGTATATAATTATGGTTTTCGACAAAATAAATAGGACGACATATTATTTAATATTTTTTAAAAATGACTATCAATTGGGGAATGCCAATGAAAAAAAAGTAAATTATGTTAAAAAGTTAATTTTAAATAAATTTAATAGTCTTAAATATTTCATTTCAATGAATTTTTGAATGAAAATTTGAATTTTAAAAATTTAATGTTTCGTATTAAAATTTTAAAGACAAATTATGTAAAGTGGGTCTAAAATTAAAATATTTTTTAAAAAAGTCACACAACCTTTCGCATTTAAAAAAAACCCAAAAATTATAAATATTTATGTTTTGATACCATGAAAATGAAAATCCAAAAATACCCCTGCACATAAAAAAATAAAAAAAAAAGTGTTCTCAAAAAAATAAAATAAAAAAGTATATACATAGATATTTCATATAGTATATACATACATATAGCAAACATATATATATATATATATATATATATATTGTCTATAGGCATATACTATATATATGTGAATATTATATAAGTATATATATATATATATCTATATACTATATATATACATGATAGTATTTATATAATCACCCACAAATACTTTAAACTTTGGTGTTCTTAATGCGATTTGATATGTTAGTATTTATATAATCATATGCAAATATTTTAAAATTTGAAGTTTTTATGAGATTTGATATGTTAGTATTTATATAATCAGACAAAAACATTAAACTTTGAAGTTCTTATAGGATATGATATATTAGTATTTATATAATAACATACAAAAAACTTTTAATTTTGAAGTTCTTATAAGGTTTGGTATATTAATATTTATATAATCACACACAAAAAATTTTAACTTTGAAGTTCCAATGAGATTTAATGTGCTAGTATTTTTTTTATTTTTTTTTTATTTTTTTTTTATTTTTTTTTTATTTTTATTTTTTAATATGCTAGTATTTATATAATCACACACAAAAATTTTAAACATTTAAATTCTAATGAGATCTGATATATTAGTATTTATATAATCACAAATAAAAACTTTAAACTTTGAAGTTCTTATGAGATCTGAAATATACGTATTCATATAATCACGCACAAAAATTTTTAATTTTGAGATTCTTATGAGATCTAATATGATAGTATTTATATAATCACACACAAAAATTTTAAACTTTCAAGTTATTATGAGATCTGATATATTTTTATTTATAAAATTACAAATAAAAACTTTAAACTTTGAAGCTCTTATGGGATCTAAAATGTAAGTATTTATATAATCACACAAAAAAACGTTTAATTTTGAGATTCTTATGCGATCTAATATGTTAGTATTTATATAATCACACACAAAAATTTAAAACTTACAAGTTGTTATGAGATCTGATATATTTTTATTTATATAATCACAAATAAAAATTTTAAAGTTCTCATAAGATCTAATATATTATTATTTATAAAATTACACACAAAAACTTTTAATTTTGAGATTCTTATGAGATCTAATATGTTAGTATTTATATAATTACACAAAAATTTTTAACTTTGAATCTCTCATAAGATATGATATATTAGTATTTATATAATCACACATAGAAATTTTAAATTTTAAAGTTCTCATAAGATCTAATATGTTATTATTTATATAACCACATACACAAATTTTAAATTTTAAAATTTTTATGAGACCTAATATGCTCATATTTATATAATCATATAGAAAAACAAACATATAAAAAACATAATTCCAATTTTATTAACTACAAGTGAGATACACCAACATGATAGCCCAATTGGTAAAGAAGATGGATGCTCTTATCCCGTAGGCAAGAATTGAAACCCCAAGGAGCCAGATATGCTCGCTAGGGTGCCTATCAGTTAGCTCTATTAAGCCAGATATTATCCCTAGGGTCTTACCTATCTTGACCCCTTGAGGCCTGAGGCTCATATATGAGGCAAGGATTAATATGAGGTGGGTTTGAGGAGGAGAGGGGGGGAGGGGTAAACAAAACTACAAGTGAGATACACATCCATCATACCATACACATCTTTACTAGTATTATCTCATAAATAATACACTCCTACTTACAAATATACTAACAAGAGACTAAAAGATATCTCTTCATCTAGGAGAGCAAGACCTTAAGGAAAAAAGCAGAGTTCAGGATGAAGGGAAACAAGAACACAACAAACAGAACAAAACCCACAAGAACAACAAAAACTTCTCCGACAGCATCAGGGTAGGGGTAACACGCAGGCACACCACACACCCAACTCAAACAAAACCATGCGCTGAGATATGATTCAGTTTCACTTTGCTGTGGCCAGTGTCCTCCACCATCAGCACCTCATCATGGGTCATCTTCTTCGTCTCATCTCTGCCATTTTTTGTCTGAAACAAGAAGCAGTCAACAAGCAAACAAGCAAACAAACAGGCGCTGCTTCAGCTCATCTATCAGTTTTATCATAAGTCAGGCTGTATGGTTCAGAGAACAGAATACCATGAACAGGAACGAGGCTGCTGCTCCCCTTCACGATGGGCTGTGCTTCAGACAGCGATCGTTGAATGCGAGGAGAATCTTGCCGACCATTAGGCCCTGGCATGGAATGCCTCTTCTTGGCAGAATCTCTATCCTGCACATCTGGGCTTGATCTGGGCGAGCTGTTGATAAGAATCTTCGCTCTTGCTGACTCAGTGGCTTGCATGAAATGGGGGAGAGAGGTAGTGGTGTTAGTGCCATCTGGTGTTGCCTGATCGTTTCGGTCTGACCTAGTCGAGCCAAACGAATTTCGCCTCCTCCCGTTCTTTGCATCTCTGGGCAACTGCTTACCATAATTGCTTGCAGAATAGCCATGGTTGGTGCCTGATAGGGGCCTGCTACCAGCTGATAGAGACTTAACTCGTTTATCACAGCCACTCTTCTGGAACATTTCGATCTTAGCTCTCCCAGATAGCTGACTGCAAGGTGTTCCCTGGGACTCGGTGATGGTTATGTGGCTCTTTGGGGAAGTTTCTGGAGATGGGTTGTATGCTACATCACTGTTCTCATCTTCCTCCTTGAGCTCTGCAACAGATTCCTCTACAACATCAAAAGAAGTGAAAATTTCTCCTCCTGAAAGTTTAGCCCCGCGCTGGGTCTTCTTCTTCTCCAACGTGCCTATTTCAGTTGCAGGAGCCAACTCTTGCATGCTTAGATCCTTCTTCTTCGAGCCACCATCTAGCCCATGTGGGACTTTCATTTTGTTGGGCTCGAGTCCATCTTCTTGATGCGGCGGGTTGACTGGCCTGTTGTAAGAACAGCCTGATGAACTCAACTCCTCAAACTTTGATTGAGCAGAAATAAACGAGGGATTGCTAGCCTTCCTGTGTCCCACAACGAACTTTTTCCCTTCGTTCTCAAGCTCCGATGCCAGCCTCTTGGAAGAACGATTGGCTCGATTGGGCTGTTCGCTGATATCCAGCTCTGTATTTCGTTTGCAGAACAACATCCATCTCTCCACCCATTTCCAAGCAGGATTTGGCTTCAAAGCATCAATCTTGATGCAGAAAAGCTTTGTTTTTGGCCTCGAATCCATCAGCTGTGAGAACCAAATTAAATCCCATATAATTCAAAGCTAGCATATCTAATAGATTGCTTCCAAATAAATCTAATAAGTCTTGTACTTTTTTTAGCCAACCCAAGTAGTTTAGCTGATGATGATAATAATAATGATGATGATGATGATGATGATGATGATGATGAAGAAAATGATGATGATGAAGAAGAAGAAGAAGATGATGATGATGATGAAGAAGAAGATGATGATGATGATGATGATGATGAAGAAGAAGAAGATAATGATGATGATGATGATGATGATGAAGATGATGATGAAGATGAAGAAGAAGATGATGATGATGATGAAGAAGATGATGATGATGAAGAAGATGATGATGATGATGATGAAGAAGATGATGATGATGATGTGCTTTCAGTACCTGGAGAACAAATTTGCTAGCAAGCAACTTCTCTGTATAATTGCTTGTCACCTTCGCTTTCACACCAAAATCTTCCACCTAGAACAATATGAAAGCATCAACACCATCAACAAAATACATTCCTCACAATATAATCAAAATCAATCACATAAATTTTAGTTCTTCAAATAATATAATCATTATATATATGTGTGTGTATGTGCCCGTGTGTGAGTGAGTCTATGTCTACACACACACACACATGCACACACACACGCGCGCACACACACACACACATATATGTTTTAGTCATCCACCTATGTAAGTTATGATTGTAATACTAATCTCAAGCCCAAATAAAAGAGGAGAATGTTGTCAGATAAATGAATTATATTGATAATGAACTAATGCATTATCAATATACTGAATCTCATAAGAACTCTAAGGTAAAATGTGCTTGATCACGATCACTACCGAGACGATTAACTAGTGTGAAAGTTTGTCATATAGATCTACCATAAGGTTTGTAAGGGGAGATTGGAGAAAGGATGGAAAAAAAAGACTATATTGATAAACTTGTAATCAATTTAATATGGATCTTGATTTATTGATATGTAATTATATTAAGAAATTGCCCAAGATTCAGTAGCTAAGAGGTTAAAAATGAATATAATTTTCAACTGAGCGAATTGAAAAAATAAAATTCATATAATTGACCTCAAGTAATTGAGATGAAACTTGATTGATGTGGGTGTGATACACATGGAGAATAATCTAAGAACTAATTTTAAAAAAGATACAATAATTTTGATGCAAGAATTGTAACTATTTATCTAGAATAAGATTTTTTTTTTCTCTTAATTAGAGGATCTATCATCAATTCTTAATTGAAGGATCTCTTGGCTGAAGATTGTAAAAAAGAACATGCAAGAACTTGATTGGAGTAAAAATTATATTGCAAAATATGATATTGCTTGATGGAGAGAAAAATAAAGGATATAAAATTGATGATGATGGTGATGATTCAAATACGTTTAGGATATGAAAACCCTATTTGATAAGTAGCTAAAGATCCATTAAAGAGAGAGAAAAATCCACAGAGCTGAAAGCTTTTGAGAAATGGCTGCAAACAGAATAAAGGAACAGAAGGCGAGACAAAACACAATTACAGTAAACCCAAAGAAACAAAACAGCAAAATACTGTCGTTTTAGCATGTTCTTGGTTCAGATCTTGTTAGAATATAAGAAATTTCAGTTGCGAACAATTACCTGAGCCTTTGAAATAGTCTTGGGATGATTTCCAGGTGATTTCTTATCTTTTTGCGACTCCAACGAGGATCGAGCACGGGAACGAACAAGATTCTGCATTTTGATGATTGCGAGGAAGAAGCGCAGTGTTTCCAGAGCCTGCCGCCTCACCAAGTGTCCACGAACAGTTGCCTGCAACTTGACCACGCGCTTGAGAACGAGGAGTTCATTCCGAGCCTGCAGAACAGAGTTCGATATATGCTAAGTCAGAAATCAGACTGCAATAGATTTCAGCATCAGGTCTCTTGGGATGGAAGATTAACTCACCAAAAATCCTCTAATGGCAGCCTGGATACTAACAACATAATCTTCCGGGTGAGAATTAACTTCACTTCCATTCTTGGGCACATCAATGGCCTCTGGTATTTTTAAATCTGCAGAAGCCAATTGTGATCTCTCATCAACACATTGCGGAACTGCGAGAATTTCTTGAGAAGCCATGGCGTCTGCCCCGTCGAGATCCACGGATAGCAGATTTTCAATATTTTCCCTGGAACAAGTTTCCGAGTTAACAACATTGCTCAGAACTCGATGGCGAACAGATTTCTTCTGAAAACTCCATCTCCTCCGATCACTCGAACCCTTGTTCTGCACCCGAATTCAAAATAACACCATGCATCAACAAGAACAAGCTGCGCAAAAGCATTACGCACTGGATTTGTGGGTAAACCGAAAACACCCAGAAAAAAAAAACTATGGCTGGGTTCAACAGATCTCCACAAATAAGTTCCGCAGAAATGCGATAAAATGGCGATGAGAATCCCCACGGAAACACCGATATGGATCAGAAAAAAAAAAACATGAAAAGATCATCAAGACGTGGAAGATAAACACTACCTCGGGAATCTGAAGTTCATCATTGTCGATTGGATCACTTCCACAAGAAATTATTTTGAAACAGGAGACAGATCTTCCCATTATTCTTTTCTTCGTAACGAGTAACGTTAAGTTCCCTTTTTTTTTTTTTTTCAAACTTCTGTCGCCCTTCCTGCAGAACCAACTGTGGCGCCACTAACACTGACTAGGACACGCGAGCCCACCACTCCTATGTGAACAGTGTGGGGGGTGGGCGACGTTGGGACTTGTGCAAAAAAATATGGTCTTCCCATATTCCTAAAAGTTAGTTATCCCATGTTATATTCTTCCTAATCAACCTTCTTCCTCCAAACCGTGCAGAGCAGAGAAGGCTCAAATGGAATGATGGAGATGGAGAACACGGATCCATACTAACTGTTCAAAAAAAATAAAAAATAAAGAAGAAGAATAAATAAAAAACAAGCTCCAGCCACCAGCTTCAACTGCCAAGCCATTAATCTTTCCTGTTGGGCAACTCAAAGATGTTAATGGGTGGGGGATTAATCCGTGAACCTGATTATTGTAATTATTTTTGGATTCCATTTTTGGTCACCGAGGACAGGGTGCAGCTGCAGCAGCATGTGACAAAAAGGTGTGATTTTTATCCTTTGAAGGTAATATCAACTTTTTATTTATTTATTTATTCATTTATTTTTAAACAAATCATATGTGTAGGTCTATCCGAATTGGGTGTATAAGTTTGTTTGATTTATTTTTTTTATGCAAGGTGATATTTTAATATGTATTTGAAGTGCGACATTGAATTATTTATATTAATGCATGTGATATGTATTTTTTATTTATTTTTTTTTTTAATTTATAAAACTATCCGTGCCTCTTCTCCATTAACTCTTAGCCAAATAAAGCTTAGTATGATATCTCTTACATATAGAATTTTTAGGAGATAAAAGGATGCGAGTAGTGAAGTTGTAATCCTTCAAGAGAGAGGTAGAGAATATGAAGATGAAATAAATTCAAATACTCAATGAGTTTTCTTTGAATTTGATGGAGCTGAAAAATCAAATGAAAATGTTTGGCGAAGAGATTACTAATAATATAATTATCAATAAAATCTTCACCAGCCTCCTAGACAAGTTTGATTCAATCAGAGTTGTTATTGAAGAAACATATAAGATCTCTCAATGACATAAGGACACACTAAAAACTCTTAAAACTCTATGAAAAAATCATTGCAATAGAAACTAAGCCTTAATACAAAGAGTGAATAGGGTCTAGATGCTATTAAACGAAGCAATTGGAGTTCCTTCAGAAGCACAAAAAATAGAAGACTGAGAATTAGAGGTAAAGGAAGGACAATTGGAGGAATAAATTTATCAAATGAAGAGGGTTATTCTGCTTATAGATATAATAGATACAAGAGGAATAATCATGTTGAGAAGGACTGTTGGTTCGAATCCAAGCCACATAGTTACAACTAAAAGAAGTTTGAACACATTTAAAATGATGGTAGACTCAAATCAAATCAATTATCAACAAGCTAGCTATGTAGAAGATAAATTTAGGGTTCATAAAAATGAGTGTATGAATCATGTGATTGGAGATAAATAACAATGTATAGACTTGAATACTTTAAGTAATTCTCAAGTGAAGATGATGGAAATGAAACAATTCAAATTCAAATTGACTTTGGAATAAAGTTCATTAATGAAGTTCTATTAGTTTTTGATTTGAATCAGAATCTACTTAGTATCAGCCAACTAATCCAAAATGGATACAAGTTGGTGTTTGAAGAAAATGGATATAAGAACCATGATAGAAGACATACTAATATATTAAGGAAGAAAGAAATAAAGAGAAATCAAAGTTTCTCACTCAACATCAACAATTCTATCAGTTTTAGCATGGAGATAAGAGTTCTGAAATAATCTGGGCCGTAGCACAAAAGATATGGGTATCTAAAATTTATTGGTCCGAAGTCTTTGTATCATAAGAATATGATACATTTGTCGCCTAGTAACATTGAACAATTAAAAAAATTGTGTGATGGATGTGTTCTTGGCAAGTACCACAAAAAATTATTTTCCAAAGGGGTTGCTTGGAGAGCACATAACATACTAGAACTTATCCACCTGAATATATGTGGTTCATTATCAATACCAACATATGCAAGCAATTGATACTTTATATTGTTTGTGGATAACTACTCGAGGATGATGTGAGTATTCTTCATCAAAATCAAGTATGAAGCATTCCTTATTTTCAATAAGTCTCAAAGTTATGTTGAAATACAACCTAGAGTTCCAATTAAAGTTCTGAAAAGTGATAGAGATAAGTATTTCACTCGAAATCAATTTATCCACTACTATAAAGAAAAAGAAAAAGAAAGATAATTTTCAACTTCCTACCCTTCTCAACAGAACATTATAGTGTAAAGGAAGAACCAAGTAGTGATTAAAACGACTCAAGCCATGATATATGAGAAAAATTCTACAAAATCTTATGGGTTGAAGTAGTAATGCACTTGCTGACTCAAAGTCCAATCACCACCTCAAAGAATATTAAGCTAATTGAAGCTGAGAGTGAAAGAAAATCCTCAGTAGGATACATAATAGTGTTTGGTATTTTGTGTTTTTCATAAATACCAAAATAGAATTGAGAAAAGTTGGATAAATAAAGTGAGGATCGCATTTTTGTTGGACATAATGCTTGGTCTAATAGGTACAAAATATATACTCTAAAGTCTCACAAATTAATGATCAATCAAAATGTTATGTTTGATGAAGACATCAGTTGGAGAAGTGAACTAGAAATCTTTATAATGAAATCAATTACTGTTAAAGAATCTCTAGCACCAAATCAATAAGTAAATGTTCTTGACAAGACTGGCTCTCCATGCTATGCATTCTATCTTCTAAAACCAATACCTTTTCTTCAAAAAATACTTCTTATTCTACTCGCATCAAACTTAAAATCAAATGATATTATTTTGGTGCTATAAAGTCAAAAATTTTTAAAGTAATTATACAACATCCTGATTGGGTAATAACAATGAGAAGAGAAATATAAGAAATTGAAAATAACAACACTTAGAAAGTAATTGAGAAACCAAAAAATAGAAAGCTCATGGAGATAAAATAGATCTTCAGAAAGAAAAATTATTTAGATGGAAAGAAGTTTAGTTTAAAATCTATTATAGTATTTAAAAGTTTCTCTCAACTATCTAGAATTGAGTTTACATAAACTTATGTCTTATTAGCTAGAATAAAAACCATTAGAACTATAATTTCACTAGGTGCTTAATAAGGTTGTTCACTATATCTTGCTTAATGAAATTTCAAAAAATATCAGATCATGTCTAAGCTTATGAAGACTTTCGAAATGATATTGAAGAGGTTCTACGATTTTTAGAAGGTCCTAAAATTTTCAAGATACCTTATCATTCTAAAGTATTCTAGAAATTTTTTATATAATGAGATTGTAATATGTGATATAATCTGAGCCATTGGTCAAAGAGAGCTCTCACTATATATGAGACTCCTCCCATTATTATGCTCACTCAAGTTTCATTTGCATTATTTTTTTTCTCTAAGTGTTTTCCTCTCTTGCTAAACTTGTATGTGAGATATTATGGGTGTTACGCCTGAAAGAGATAAGAATAGGCTAACTTATGAAATAAAGGAAGATACCTTTCTTTCATAATGTCACATTTATGGCACTAAAGCTTATGATCTATGACAAGTGGTATCAGAAATGATTTACTTCTTTGCTATGTCCAGAAGTTGAAAATGTTTAGAGGTACCTGAGCAAAAAAAAAGAGATTGATAACTTCCAATAGGGAATAAATCAATATTTTCTAGTGATGGTCAATAAGAGCGATTCAAATAACATTAATAATGCTTCTATATTTTTGGTAAATGTCTGACATCTTTAGTAGTGAAGAAGATATGAGTATGCTAATATTATACTTGAGAATCATTTAAAATGATTTCAATCAATATATCTAGAGTATGTAGAAAATGAAGCGATGTATAAGTTACAAGGTTTATGTTATTGGGGCTAATCTAATATACAAAACTAAGAGACTATGTATGTGAGTTCTCTAAATTAATGTTCCAAATTTTTGATATTGGTAAGAAAGAAATTACTTTTCCTTTATAAATGGTCTAAAACTTTAGGCCAACTAAGAATTACAAACAATAAGTGTCCAAGAATTGTAGATGATCTAAAACCTCACTTATGCAATGTCAATAGTCAAATTATTCATGGAATTTAAGAAGGTGGACAAACTCAACTTTTTGAAGAGTAAAAAGAAAAGTTAGATTGATCAAGACAAATAACCAATAGGTAACTATTCAATGACAATAGAAAAACTATCTAGGGATGGTGACAAAAACAGAGTTACTAGCATGATTTCTTTATAATGGATCATATCATATTATTATTATCCCAATCAAAGTAATTTTTTTGCTACTATCATGAAAAAAACATAAAAAATATTGTTAAATTGTGGAATCTTATTGAGCTCGATAAAAAAAAGTATAGAACATAAAGAGGTTTAATGTTCATGGATTTACCTATTATTGACTATAATATCAAAGTATTTATAGATATAAGTGCATATGATTTTTTTTTAAGGAATCAAAAAAATTAAATCTAAATATATGAAAAAGTAATAAATGGATCAAGATGGTTAATTTTAATAAATTCCAACAATTAGTTTATATCTATTGTGGAATTCCAATTGGGAGACTGGAAGATAAAAAATAATCGAAGTAATTTCCTTGGATAAATATGATTTAGTAGTGGTACTTGAGTTAGATTTTATAGATTAGATAAATGCACTTTTAAGTTCTATTTCCTGATTATATTTCCATTTTAGATCCTATTTACTATTATATTATTTTGATAATATGATGTGTTGTATAATTTACAAAAATATTTTCTACAATACAATTAGCAAAAAGAATAATACAAAATAAAATAACCTATGAGATAACCCTAAAGATTTATAAAATATGAAGGCCAAGGCTATTAGTGAGGTGCTTATAGAAGTTAAAAATTTTTGAGTTATTTAAAGATGTCATGCTTTGTTGAGTTGCCAAAAAAGTTGATTTTGAAGAGGGAAGTAGATCATGAGATTGAATTTGTTCCAAATAACTTTCCAATGTCTAAGATATCATATCCAATGGCTCTCCCAAAACTTGAAGATCTAAGAAAGTAACTAAAAAAGTTGATTGATTTTGAATATATTAAGACTAAAAAAGCCTTATATCGAAGGGTTTAGAAGTGAAGTAACTTTTTCCAAAAAAAAAAGATCATTTAAAGCAAGTTATTATAAAAGAGTTTATCATAATCTTGATAATTCATAGGATAATTTTGGATAGAACTACTTGATATTGTATAATTTTCTTATTTCTTGTATCTAGGTCTAGGAGAAGCAATAAGACAAAATTCATTTGAAATTGTGACTCAAAAATAACCACATATCTCAAATACCATTGCAATGAAATACGATTGACCAAATCTAATAGATTATTATTCTATCAAGAATTTATAAGTATAAATTGAAATGACTCAAATTAGATTGCACAAAATAGCTAAATATTTGAAGTACGTTGATAACAAATGAAGAGATGTACACTACTAAGTGGGGGACTTAGTGTTGGTAAAGCTTCACTTGGTGTCGTGACACAAAGGGATACATAAGGGATTGATATAAATGTATGAGGAGTCTTACCATATTCTCAAAATGATTAGTAATGCCTCATATTAACTTGATTCACCTCAAAAACTCAAAACACTTCCAATATTTCATACGAACATGTTGAAGTCATTCCGTGAGGATCAAGATGATCCGACATAAGACATGTCACACCAAGCACCAATAGCAATGAAAGCATCCTATGTAAAAATCAGTTACGTTATTTTGATGGTTTGAATCATGAGTTAAAAGAAATACATGTTAATGTAAGAATACTTAATAAAATGAAAGAAACTACCAGATAGCAAAGCCAGCTGGAAACCCACCAATACTTTATGACAATTCCAAAAAAGTGATTAAATTTTCACAATGTTGCTTAAATGATGGTGTTGGAAAGATTGGTGAGAAAGAATATTGCAAATTAAATGAAATTCTAAAAAATATATAGATCATGTGTTGGGTTTATGTAGACCTCTAGAATAATCTCAAAGATATTATAAAGGATTTCTAGAAGGTTCTAAAGGTTTCTTGATCTCTTCCAATTCTAGAATACACTAGGAATTTTATGTATAATGAGATTGTGAAATGTAACATAATCTAAATTATTGATGAATGAGAACTCTCACTATATAAGAGAGTCCTCCATTATTGTACTCATTCAAGTTTCATTAGTAATATATTTTCTCTAAGTATTTTTCTTTCTTATTAAGCTTGTGTGTGAGATCTTTGGGGTCTAACTCTTATGAGAGATAAGAGTAGGCTAACTTAAACAATTAAGAAAGAGAATTTTCTAGATTAAGACCACACATAATGCACTAAAATTTATGATCCATAACAATTACACTAGCTTGATACTAAATCAACCTTTCGTAATGGAGAGTTCAAGGAAGAAATGCATGGTGAAGAACCATCCAAATTTATAGCTGTTGGACATGAAGATAAAGTTATTAAGTTGAATAATACATTACACATGTTAAAACAAGTATTTTGTGCATGATATACTCAAATAAATAGTTATCTTCCACAACAAGGGTTCAATAAAAGCCTTAGTGAACCTACTCTCTAAGTAAAAAAAAATAGCCAACTTGAAACCTTTATTGTTACCTTGTATATGGGTGGCATAGTATTTCATAGAAGTAATCTAGACATGGTTACAATCTTTAAAAACGACATGTTGAAGAAATATAAAATGTGTGACATGGGACTTTAGATCAATATATGTGCAATATACTTTGGCATTGATATACATCAAGATAATCATGATGTATTTGTTATCCAAAATAAGTACAAATGCAATATTCTTGAGAAGGTTGCTATGTTAGACTCTAAATTAGTGTCCACTCTCTTAATTACAAATTAAAAACTTATTAATCATGCTAGCAATTTTTTGTCTCATTGCAATTAGACTCTATATAGTATTTACAATGAATCTATTATCAAAATGCAGAATCTTACTAATTTTGATTTAAAATTGGCTCTCTTTCATCTCCACAAATACTAGAGCATATGAGTTTATGCAAATCAAATTAGCTTACTAATTTTTTATAATTTAAATAGTAATACATGATTATTATTTTAAACACACAAGTTTAACTTTATACATTGATCATTGGTTTTTGTTTTTAGTTTTTTATTTTTTATAGGCAAGGTGAAAGGCATGCCAAGAGCATGAGATAACTTCCTCATGTTCCGAACTAATATAAAAAAAGAAAAAAAAAAAAGAAATTCTTAGTTTTCAAAGGTTCAAGAAGACTTAGAACGAATAAATTAGGAATTCTAGTTAGATTTTGAGTTTTTAAGAAAATGTTTCTAGAGGGTAGAAATGTTTTCATATAGTGGAGCCTTGGGGAATTACAAATATAGGGTTTTGATAATGCTCTCCTATTTCTTTTCTCTTTCTCGAGTCTAGAATTGTCATGAGTTTCTTCCAGTGTCGTAAAAATTTTGTAAAAAATCTCTCCTTCACTTTTGTCTAAAAATTTGACATGTTGTCGTGCTGGATCCTTGTCGAATTGATGCCAATTAAAAGAACAGTTAACCTACAAAATGACATATATAGACATCCGACATTTCAACCTAAAATCTCAAGTATATGCATTTTGTTTTAAAATTTCTATTTTTAGGATTTTATATTCTAGAAAAATATATTATTGATTTAAAGCATAATTTTTGTGGGTAAAATTGTACGCGAACATATAAATGTTTTAATCAATAGCATTCATTTTAATGTGTATCGGTGGCAATAATTAAATATTCTGAAATTATATTTTAAATATTATTATTGGATTGATTTTCTAGAAATGTGTTTGAGTTTATATTATGCCTAGTTGTACTAAATTTTATATTTGAATTTAAATATAAACTCATTGCTAGAATTATTTAAAATAATTATGTAATATGTATATGTCAAAAATCAAATCTAATAAAACTGATGTTAATAAAAATTAAACTCTAGAATAAAAAAAAATGTTTAGAAATAAAATATTAACTATTAGATATTTAGGGTATTTAATGCTCAAGAATAAAAACCAAATATCAACACACATTAATATCTTCCAAAGGCTGGTGAACTAGGTGATATCTATACTATAAATGTATGCTTGGAAGATAAATTACTCATATGCTTATTGTTTAGCTCCCTCTTGGATAACTACAATAACTTTGTGGTATCCCTAAGTATGTAACATTGTGGACATTGAATACTAATGCATCGAGAAAGAAGTAAGGAGAAAGAAAAAAAGAAAAATTTTTTCTGGCATTATTATTTCCGAAAGACTTAGCAGGAGCACCACTAGGCATCCATGTAGTGAAAGAATGACATATTCTTTCAAAGACAAGTCAAGAAACATAAAAACATTCAAGTGTATCACTATAACAAGGTAGAACACATTAAAAAAGGCTACTATTTTTAGAAAAGATTATAGCAAGAGCATTCGATAAGAGATAGACCTGATAGAGAGAGAGAGAGAGAGAGAGAGAAAGAGAGAGAGAGAAATCACCTTGAAAGGTATTATCATGCTTTATTTCTCATTATCCTTGATATTGATTTTTTACTGCATACATATATGATGATTATGACATAAAAAAGATGAAAAATAATAGGATGTCACAAGATTAGCATAAGTAAAATTTATTTGCTGATGCAAACTAAACATCAACTGATGCTGCAAAATGTCCATTATATATTGGATACTCATGTGAACTTGATGTTGCTAGGCATGTTGGATGACATGATATGCATGGATCATTTTGATGGTAATTGATGAAAATTAGTCAAGTGCTCATTAGGCATTATGGGTGGTGGGGGGGATAGTATTGTTCATCATAAAATAATATTTATCTCTAGCATAAGAGACATGGTCACATGAATGAGAAGGATCATCATAAAATCATAGAACATCATTTTGCTCTATTTTCCATTTGAGGAGATCAAATATTTTCAATCTTATACCTACTGAAGTTTGTTCTATGCAAATTAGAATATTCGAAGAGAAACTTTTCTTTATGATTTACATTTATGTTCAATCTAGAAAGGTGTTTAGATACACAATGAAAATAAAAGAGTTGATATTTCATGTCATTATGGATTTTCACACCTGAATTGAGAGAGAGAGACTAGCATATTCATACACTTTGATAATGAGGAAGAATACATGAGTCAGTTTGAAAGTTATTGTATATCATAAAGTACTAGAACTCAAAAATAAGCCAATCAAGATGCCTCGATGGAATGACATGACTGAGAGGATGAACTAAACTATTGTGGGGAAAGCTCATTGTATACTTTTCTAAAACACATTGCCAAAGAATGCTGGAGAGAAGCTATGCACACGACTATTGATTTAACTAATATGTGTCTTCTTGCCTCCCTAGATAGTGATGTTCGTGATGTTCCTAATATAATATAAACTAGCAAAGATATCTCATATGATCATGCGAGAGTGTTAGTCTAAAAATCTTCATTCATATCCCAAAAGATAAAAGATTATAATTAGATGATACTACACCCTCATGTATCTTCCTTAGCAATGGATATGGGGAGTTCAGTTACTGACTATAAGACTTAGTCACGAAGCTTGTACAGTGCAGAGATGTGACTTTTCTAGAAGACTAATTAGCTGATAATAATCATCCAAGTAGTAAGGAGAGTAAACCTAAAAAAGTAATGCTTCTTAATGGTGATCTTCATGAGATCCTATATATGAATCACCTAGAGGAATTCAAATTAGAAGTAAAAAATTATCTCATATAAGAAATTTTCTTCAATTATGAAGTTTGATGATTTTCAGCAAACCTTTTGTGGTCGATATGTAAGGATTAACAAGTTTAATGGAGTGTTGCAAAAATCTTGTTCTATTCTATCAAAGGCTTAGACCCCAATTAGTCATATTTTATGGATGAGTGTCATTCGAGATATGCTTCCAAGGCATATCTAGTTATCTCAGGAATAATATATCAAAACAATTATTAAGATTCTTTATGAAAGAGGCTAAGTTGATCCTAACCCTCTCAGCTAAATAATTTAAGCTGAGTATGTGTCTCTCTATCTAGGCAGATGAGAGATTTGTTGAGTCTATCCGAGTTGGAAGTACTAATTTGATTTTTGTTGTAAGTGGTAATACATGATTATTATTTTAAACATGTAAGTTTTATTTTGGAGAATTCAAGTACAAGTTTTTCATGATCTTCTTCCTTTTCTTTTTTATTTCTCTTTTTTTTCAAGGTCCATAATTTCTTGTCGAATTCAAGAATTAGAGAGAGAGAGAGAGAGAGAGAAAGAGAGAGAGAGAAATATATATATATATATATATATACATATTTGATTTTTTTTTCTAAAATTTCAGGTTTACATATTTTATTTTAGAATTTCTATTTTATAGGATTTTATATTCTAGAAATATATGTTCTTGGTCTGATGCATTATTTTAGAATATGAAACTATTCATAATTTCATAATTAGACATTACGAAATTATGTTTTAAATATTAATATTAGATTAATTTTCTTGAAATATGTTTGAGATTATATTAGGCTGGGTCGTACTCAATTTTATATTAAAATTCAAAAATAAACTCAACTAAAATTATTTAAAATTATTCTTCTAATATTTCAAAAAACAAAACTACTAAAGTTAATTTAAATAAAAATAAAAATTCTTTGTAGCATAACAATATTACACCCATTTTTTATTATTTAATTAATTACTTTATTTATTTATTTATTTTAATAGACAAGGCATTGTTCTAAATCCCAAGACTTGCCACCATCTAACCTTAAATAAACATATTTGCCATCACTCTAAGGCAATTAATTCCCAAATACTAAATTACATTTTTCTCCTTCCATAAATAAACTCTATTTAATTAATTATTATAATAATTATATTACATTAATCACACACATGCACTCGCACACACACACACACACACACACACACACACACACCATATATTACTTTTAAAAAGTATGTATACTAGAATATTAACAATTGTACATGCAGCATATAATTATGTATTATGTACATTAAAAACCAAAATTTAATAGCACTCACCAAACAAATGTACATATAAAGACATACATACATACATACATACATATATACAGACATACATACATACATACATATATACAGACATACATACATATATACAGACATACATACATACATACATATATACAGACATACATGCATGCATGCATACATATATACATGCATGCATGCACACACACATGTGTGTGTGTGTGTGTGAGTAATAATTTGCATTTAGTAGATGATAATTACAAAAAAAATAAAATAAAATAAAAGAATGCAAAGCTACATATAAGCAGTAGACGATATTGGAGGGCAATCAGACAAAAGGCTGACCACAGACAGACCAAAAATAGACCTGGTGGAGACAATTCAGAACACCAAAAGCAGACCAGGATGAGACAAGCCAGGATGAGCCAAGCCAGGATGAGCAAAAAAACATGAACCAGAGCAGAAAGGCCAAAACCATTCAGAACCATGACTGCCAGAATCGGTGCCGGTGGTGAGAGCCAAGAATGGGGGGAAGTCATGACCTCTGTGTCCGTCCTCTCTTGCCAGCACCAGCAGTAGCAGCCCTGCCCCTAGGCTTCTTGGCAATCTCATCCTCCTTCGATTTCTTAGATTTCCTCTTGTTGGAAGTTTCTGATTTTTCTGCACTCATCTTCTCCTTCTTCAATGCTGCTTTCCTTTTACTAGCCGCACCAGACTTTTCTTGCCCCTCTTCTTTGTTTCATGAAAATGATGATCCATCCATCAATTGCTTTTCTAGCTCTAGCTTCCGATTCAAAACACACACACACACACACACACACACACACACACGACACACACACGACACACACACGAGACACATGACACACCCACACAAACACATGACACACACACATTAGACATACATGACACACAAACACACATGAGACACATGACACACACGAGACACATGACACATACATGACACACACACACAAACACATGACACACACACATGAGACACATGACACACACATGACACGCCCACACAAACACATGACACACACACATTAGATACCCATGACACACACAAACACACGAAACACACATGAGACACATGACACACACGAGACACATGACACATACATGACACACACACACAAACACATGACACACACACATTAGACATACATGACACACACAAACACACATGAGACACATGACACACACGAGACACATGACACATACATGACACACACACACAAACACATGACACACACACATGAGACACATGACACACACATGACACGCCCACACAAACACATGACACACACACATTAGATACCCATGACACACACAAACACACGAAACACACATGAGACACATGACACACACGAGACACATGACACATACATGACACACACACACAAACACATGACACACACATGACACACACATGACACACCCACACAAACACATGACACACCCACACAAACACATGACACACACACATTAGACACACATGACACACACACATTAGACACACATGACACACACAAACACACGAAACACACATGAGACTCATAACACACACATGAGACACATGACACACACATGAGACACATGACACACACATGAGACACATGACACACACATTAGGCACATGACACACACATTAGACACATGACACACACATGAGACACACACATTAGACATGCATGACACGCAAACACAAAAAGAAAGAAAAAAAAAACCCAATTTTTTGCTTACCTTCTTCTTCCCCATCATCAGCTCTGGCATCATCGTATACATCTAACTGTGTTCACACATAAAAGCCCAAAACAAATATGGGTAAGCAATGTGTGTCTGTCTGCGCATGGCAGACACTTAAGGAACAATCGATATGGAGAAATTGAGTTACCTTGTCGAGTTTGTTCCCCACATCACTCCTGGCCACCACAACCATGGAGTGGTTGAGCCCACAAGCAACACTAAGAGAGAAAATCATCCTCCATAAGGACAAACACGATAGATAGGGTGGAAAAAAGCATGCAGCCTGGTGATCTCGCTCACCTTATAACGTGCATTCCTTCAAGGGCATCAACTTTCTTAGGTATCGCAGAGGACCTGAAACGCAGGATTAACACATGATTGAAACACATAATTTGAGCAGCAGAAAGTGAATCTACACATAACGCGCACACACACACACACACATATAGACATGCTTTTTAACAGAGATGATTGAACAAACATGATCCATACAACCTTCCCCAAGTTGTTGACATATATAAGACTTACTTGATTTTATATATATAAATCAACTAAGTCTTATTCAAACTATTTGAGGTTCATTGTATGGATCTTGTTTCTCCAATTCATTCTATTAAAAACTGTCACACACGCACACACACACACATAGAGAGAGAGAGCGCGCGAGATAGAGAAAGCGAGAGATAGAGAAATAGAGAGAGAGAAAAGAAAGAGAAAGAAACAGATAGAGAGAGAGAGAGATAGATAGATATATATATATATATATATATATAGAGAGAGAGAGAGAGAGAAAGATAAATAGATAGATAAAGAGAGAGAGATAGATAGAGAAAAATAGAGAGAGAGATAGATAGAGAGAGAAAAATGATAGAAATTGAGAGAGAGAGAGTGAGATATATAGAGAGAGAAAAAAAATAAATTGATAGATAGATAGAGAGACAAATAGATAGAGAGAGAGACAGATAGAAAAAATTGAGAGAGAGAGAGACAAATAGAGAGATATATATATATAGATAGATAGATTGTGAGAGAGAGAGAGAGACAGAGAGAGAGATGACAGGCATAAATTCTGTACTTTTGTCCATAAGGACCATATCCGAGTTCACCGCATTGACCTTGGCCCCAACTTATGCAGGAGCTATCAGCACCAACAAAATGGTGCATATTGCCAGAATCCATGCATCGGATATTCCAACCGCTACGCATCAAAAAAACAAATATTAAATACTTGAAGATTTTTATAAGAGAGAATGATATCGACACCAGCTTATCTGAACAAACTATGCTTGAGATTTCTGCTGAAGAGAAAAGTGACTCACAGGAATAAATACCAATAAAATACAAACGATAAAGAAACACATGCTTACGCAAGTATTTATGCTTGCGCATATAAAAATACATGCGAGTAAGTTATACTACCTGGTTCATTTACTTACACAAGTGAACAACATTAAGTTTGCTTTGGATTAAGCTAGTTTAGTTTTGAAAGAAAGTGGACAATAAAAAGCAAAAAAAAAAAAAAGCAAAATGAGCTCGTGTGATAATATTTGGGTAAAGGTTATTTTTGTCAATTTTAACATAATTGACAGACCCTGCAAAGTAATTATCGATCTCCATTCTGCAGTCTCCACCCACCCTGTTTGATAGTTTTTCCAGATAAAAGTGCCAAAAGAAGTAGAAAAGAACACGAACACAACAATGGCAGCAACAAGGACCTTAAATCCAGCAATGGCTTGGGATACATCCAGTCATCGCCACTGACTTTTATTTTCCCCCACATATATAGCTGTCCACCACCTTGAAAAGAGATGAAAATGCTATACTCGTCATGATTTGCAAGAACAGCTAAGAACACATCAGGAATCATGCTGAGAGTTCAAGTGACGATGCCGAACCAGTGGACAGAAAGGATGATGATGGTTCATGCAATTTCATAAATGTTCATCCAGTTTTTGTGATTTTTTTTTGCTTTGATTTTGATTTTGATCTATAAGTTTCATGTTATCGTTCTATCGAAACTGTTTTCCATGCTTAAATTTTCATCCTGATCTGCTATCCTAGCACAGAGACCAATTCGTCTGTTACTAGCAACACTGTGGTTGTCTTTTAACAGCAATTTTCCTGATCCCTATGTTTATGGTTCCCCTTGTCTCAGTAGGAACTATGCCAATCTGCACGTATGATTAGAATTTTAATCATCAAAACATGTAGGGGCAGAGAATAAGAAGAAAATATGGGGGTAGAGAGATATATAGCGGGAGAGAAGTAAGGGAAGGAAGATGAAATGCGAGACCTTTTGCAGGATTACTCTGATGCCTAGGATGTTTGTATCCCTACTTTTTCACTCTTAACCCATCCTCTATTATCCCTCGGCCCTCCATATATGAGCTTTGGGGCCCCAGTGTCAGAATAGGTAAGACCAACGTCCAAATAGTATATATAGCAAATTTGGTAAAGATACCCAAAAACAAGTAATATTACAATGCGATATAGTGAGATATAATCACCTAAACTTTTGCAAGTGATTATATTTACGTCATATTTTAATGATAATAATAATAATACATAAATTAACATTTTTAATGATAAAACCATAATTTTTAAATGGAGATTCAAATCGAGAATTAGAAATCTTTATTAGTGAATCGAGAATCAAGAATCGAATTGAATTGTGAATCGAATTTTTTATGATTTTTTTAAGTTAATTAATTCTTCTTTTTTATAGCTGGCAATTTTTTTTATAATTTAATTATAATTTTTATGATTTCTTGGTATTTTGTTATTTTTTCAAATTAAATTCGTAATATCAAATATTGAAGTTACTTTTTATTCACGTTTTAATTCCTACAGGTGGCAATTTTTTTTATTATTTTATTTTTTATTTTTGTGATTTTTTGAGAATCTTGGTCTATTGAGAATCAGTATTAAATAAATTCATGTAAATTAATTCATAATTCAGCGATTCAATTTTTGATTCATGTATATTTTTGATTTTTTTAAAGAGTTGGATCGTTTACCTCCTAAATCATAATTTAAATAGTGAATCATATGATTTTGATAATAATGAGTAAAACTTAAAATATAAGACCTAGTAACATGACATTCAAGAATGTACTTTGTTAGTCTTAAGTGCATATTTATTGTGAAACCAAGTCCAAATGAGAAAATAGATTATTCTAAGGTGAGACTTATAGCAAGGAGAAACACTTAGATATTTGGTGTAGACTACTAGTACACTTACACTTACACTTCCTCTCGAGTGACCAAGGTACCTCAGTGCATATTCTTATTTCTCTTATAGTATTTCATAGTTAGAGAATACATCAACTAGACGTGAAGAATAAATTTTTTAATGATAAACTTAAGGAGAATATGTATATATGGAGTAACCACATGAGTTTTATAGTTGGAGATGCAATTTTTTGATTATGGAAGATATTGTACGACCTAAAATAGTCGTCAAGAGTATGATTTTCAAGATGTTCACAAGCAGTCACGAGTCACCTTGTTTAGATTACACAGGTGTGTTATTGATTTTCTTTTATTTTTACGAGGCATACATGACAAAATGATTTTGCTGATTATTAGGTGAATGTTATTTTGATTATTGAATATGACAAGTTAGAAATCACTCAACTCAATGTAGTTTCAAACACAAATTCAAACAAAAATGAGAGGATAAGATTTTTCTTGGCATAGAAGTAATTTATTATACGATAGGATATACTTAGATATTTCGTGTGAGTTATTAGGACACTTATTCTCGAGTGGCCAAGATATATTAGTGCATATTCTCATTTTTCTTATAGCATCTCATAGCTTAAGGATACACTTACTAAATATGAAGGAGAAACTACCTGAATTTTGAGCAATAAAACGTGTATAGTTTGTTGATTATGAAAAATATTGTACGACTCAGTTTTTAAGATTTTTATAAGCATTCACCTCATTTAGCTTACACAGATGTGTTACTATTTTTTTTTTCTTCAAAAGATATACATGGCATAATAATTTTATTAATTATCTATATGGATAATATTTTAATTATCAAAGATGATAAGTTGGGAATAATCCAACTCAAGAGTATCTTTAGATATAATTTTAAATAAAAAATCTTAAAAGATCCATATATATCTTTTTGACATAAAAATAACTTATTGTATGAGGGGATACACTTAGATATTTGATGTGGACTATCATGACACTAATTTTCGAGTGGTTAAGATGTCTCAATGTGTATTCTCAACTCTCTTATATAATCTCACAGTTGAAGAATAGACCGATTAGACCTAAAGAAAATATTTTTTCATGAAAAACTTGAGAAGGAAATATATATGTAGAGGTGTCAAACGGGCCGGCCCAGCCATGCCCATTTTTTTAGAGCAAGGCCGTGCTTTCGTGCCGGCACGGTTTATCAAAGCCAGGCCCGGTCGGGCCAAACCAGGCTGTACTGACCTGATTTAAAATTTGTTTTTTAAAAATTTTTAAAGTTTTATATTTTAGTTTAAATAAAATATATATTATATTATATATAGATAATGTATAATATATTAAATTTATAAAATGAAAATTATTAAAAATTTAATAAATTACAAAATTTAAATTTTTTTATTAAAAATATAATATAAATAAATTATAAAATTTAATATTTAAATTGGTAAATTAACAATTATTAAAAATTTGTAACTTGAAAATATTAATAGATTTTAAATTTTTTTTATACTTTAAAATAAATTTAGATTATAATTTATTAGAATTAAAATATTAAATTATAGAGTTCTAATTTTTAAATGAAAATTTTAAACAAAAAAATAAAGTAAACGAAAAATTTCGTTAAAAAAAATTATAAAGTCAAAAAAACAAAAGTAAATCAAATGAAAAATGACCAATCAGCCAATAGATACCGAACCAAACAAACACAAGTTTCAAGATTGAACGTAACGTAAAAATAAAGTGTACAATCAATAAAAAACAAAATATCGAAATCAAAAAGTAGTGGATCATCATCAATCATCAATCGGCATATTATGAGCATCATCAACCGCAACATCAAGATCACTATCATATGGATCATCATCATCAGCAATCAATTCTTTCACTTTCGCAGTAGATGCGGATACAGTCCTTATCCCAGCTTCAGCTCGATCATGGATGCTAAACCTCGAATCATCCCAATCCTTCAAACAGGCCAATACTTCAACAATATCTAGACCTAATCTAAATCTCCTATTCGAAATCACATTTACTGCAAAAGAAAAAACAGACTCCGATACTACGCTCGACACCTGAGGAGTCAGTAGATCCCGTGTCATCCTAGATAGTACGAGAAAGGTGGGCTCATATAATTTTCACCACTTGAATATATCAAGATTTTTAGTATCAGAATGTGATAGGATTGAGCAGTAATCAGTATCTAAGTACCGATAAAGCTCGCTCCTATGTAATGGTCCACCCCGATGTTTCCCCCTCGCTAACTGAATGGAAAAATCATTATCTCCAAACAAGGTATCAATGTCCGTAATTACAATTTTACTACTACCACTATCACCACAATACCTATTGTAGTATGTGAATAGGTCAGTCAACTTCTCGTGAATGAACCTTTCAGGTGGGTC
Organism: Sapria himalayana; assembly: GCA_029783825.1. Classification (NCBI taxonomy): domain Eukaryota; kingdom Viridiplantae; phylum Streptophyta; class Magnoliopsida; order Malpighiales; family Rafflesiaceae; genus Sapria; species Sapria himalayana. The sequence continues at coordinate 3,584,713 of JAREIK010000343.1, forward strand.
TTCCAGGTAGGTCTTCCAGGTTCATGCACGAGAAAATATAAGTCAGAGTATTTTCTACCCCTTCCACCTTAACGCTAGGGTCCAATCATGCAGCGAGGCAATAAAGAGATGGAACGGTGGACTAGTACTTTAAGTACTTGGTTTCCATCTCTGCAACCATATGGCTAAGTATCAGGTCAGCTCGATACTTTCTAAACATGCTACTAATGTTGCATATGTACCTGAGTGCAATGTAAGTCGTGGGAGTATAAATTGACGAATACATGTTCGTCGTGTCATTAAAAATCTTTAGGAATTTCATAAATAAAATTCCTGAAACTCAGTCAGTGTCGTCAATTATAAGTTCGTAACTCTTACTATTGACGTAGTCGGATATCACGTGTTCGTATCCAATACATGACTCCAATATCAAGTACATATAATTCCAACGGTGTCTCACATCCGATTTGAATTTCTTCTTCTTAAGATTTACAAACAAACAGAGACTACCAAACTCTTATTGTCTACGAAGAGTGTGAATATATTTTAGTACATTACGTATATTATCCAATGCAGGGGAACACACCTTCATACCCGCTTGAACAATCAGGTTAATCACGTGACACATGTATCTGACATGAAAGATTTCTCCTAATGGCGCGTCTTTAATATTCCTAACAAATATGTTAATCGCAACTCCATTATTAAATACCTTATCGAATGTGATACTAAAAATTTTATTTTGAATTTTATATTCCCTAAAGATTTTCATCAAAAATGGCCAGACTATCATGAGGATGGAGAATCTCAAAGAATCATAAAATTTTGTTTTTCATAGTCCAGTTAGAATCTACATAGTAGCTGATGAGACATGCATAAGATGATTCATCGTGACTTGTCAAGATATTGGATGTCACGGGCACCACTCCACTATATGCCATAAATTTATTAATTTATTTTTTGTTTTTCTAACTTATATAATTTTAGTATGTCATTCCTAGATGTGGACTTAGGAATCCTACGATAAGCAGGCTGGAAATATATCTGCATGATGCACACTACCTTTAGATCTTCCAAAAATCTGATCGAAAAACCCATCAATGTGATAGGTCTGGTCATACCATCCCTACCCAACTCGCTGTAGTATATGAAGGAAGTAAACTTTGAGACTGAACTCGATCCAGTCTCAAAAAATATAGTACTAAGTTGGGTTTGCCTAGGATCTAATGGACCATATTTTTTGGTACATAATTTAGTATGCCTCTTAAGATACAGAATCCCAAACGAACTCTTATAAGTTAAATTTCTCATATAATATTTGCACTGTATCATTTCTTCTTTCTCACCCATAACATTTTTTTGTTTTATTATATTAAAATGAGTCCAAACTACAGAAATCCTCCTAGTTTTTTATTTTTTGAATATTTGGGTTGAGACGACTGGAAAACCAAAGTTTCAGTAGCCTCAGACCTCTGTGTAAAATTTTTATTTTCTAAATTTAAATATGTTTCATTAATATTTCTCATTTTTTAGGATTTTTGTTAAACAGTACACTTATGTAGAAACTAGATGATAGATTTTCGATTTAACTATTTTAAGACTAGAGAGAGACAGAGAGAAAGTAAAAAAGAACTTAAAATAAATTACCCGATAAAACAGTGAGGTGAAGAGGATTTTATAGATTAAAAAAAATAATTTTTTTTAAAAAGTATTTTTTTTTGTTTTTTTTAATTTTTTTTAATAATTTAGGGGGCAGAAACATGAGGGCCGTCAGATTCTACCCCGTAGCTGTTGGAGGGGAGATCCAACGGCTACATTTTAATTTTTTTTCCCGTTTGGGTGGGGAGGGAATTCGGGTCGGGTCGAGCGGGACCGCGGGTCAGGTCTGATTGGACCCAACCCGCAGTCTTTTTGTGCGGGAAGCTAGGCCCGAGTCATTGGGGGACGAGGGTGAGCCATGACTCGTGAGGGTGCGGAAAGCTAGGAGCCCATGACTGCGAGTGTGGGTCTGCGTGTGACCCCGACCCATGCCACGGGCCACCAAACCGTACTGGGTCAAGCATGACACGAGGCCCGGTTGGCCTCGGCCCGGCACGGCACGAATTGTGCCTTATCCGGGGCTGGGCCGGGCCGGGCCGATTGACACCTCTATATATATGAAACAATTATATGAGTTTCGAGCAATACAATAAGGTATAATTTATTAGTTATGAAAGATATTGTACAACCTGAAAGAATCACCAATAGTCTGGTTTCTGAGATTTTCACAAGCAGACATCCCATTTAGATTATACATGTGTGTTATTAATTTATCTTTACTCTTTAACAAACATATATGGGAAAAATTTTTGATAATTATCTATGTTGATGATAGTTTGATTATCAAAGATGACAAGTTAAAAATTATTAAACTAAAATAATATAATCAAACACAATTTTAGACAAGAGACCTTAAGAGATTCAAATATTTTATTGACATAAAAGTAACTTATTATGCGAGAGATATCATCTTGTTTTAGAGGTATATGTGTCAACTGGACTTGACAGCTTGAGCATAAAATATGGCACGACATGACCTAGTTCATAGTCATGTCTAGACCAGTCTCATGTCGGCCTACAACATTGCTCGGATTATGTTAGGCCAACATTCCTAGCCTGCATTATTGTGTCAGACATGATATGATCTGATCTAGACTAACCTAGAATGAACTAGGAAAGCCTGAAATGAACCCATACTAGCCTAAAATAAATCTAGGCTAGGCTTGACCTGATTTGGCACAACCTAACATGATGAAGCACAATCTAGAAAAAGGCAGACAAATGGGGCATGCAGGCTGCCCATTTTTAGAGTTGGACATAGCACATTGGCCTGAATGGGCCTAAGAAAAGGGTAGTGTTAGTCCAACACAACTTGTTTGACACCTATACATAGAGAAGATGTAAAATCGGTATTATTGCAAAGGTTGATCCTTTGGGTTATTTTCTAGCATATAATTCTCTTAATTTAGGTTAATTTTACTTTTGATATAATCCTTTTAGTTATTTTTACTATTTAGAAAAAAAATTATAAAAAATATTAACTATCTAATTATAATTAGATCAGATATAATATACTACATTCGTTCCAAAATGATAGTCTGATTCACGCACTTCTTTAAAAATAAAGAACCAAATAACATGAAAACCCTGTGACTATATTTTTTGCGAAGATTTTTTCGAAAGCTTTTGATTGGTATATAATTTGACCATGTTATGTTACGTAAAGGATCCGCTAACTAGATCTTAAAATCAGTTAAATTAAATATAAACAGTAAACTTCAATGATAAATAACTGGATCTTGACTTCTTCAATATCATCTAGTCCCTACAGTATCTGCAGGCAACTAAGGATATCGATGAGCTCATTGTTGCAGTGGAAAATTCTTTCCGGCAATACCATTTAGAGAAGCTCAATGATGTCTTTTTGATATTTCATAAGTACATTGAAGCCATCAATGATAAATAATTGGATCGATAAACCATCATGTGACTGTCAGTTATAATCAGGAAGTCATCAATACGGCAAAACTGATTTTACAAATATATTAAACTTTACTTTATCATATCGGACTATTATTTCAGAACAAATTCATGCACGATATTGGACTTTCATTTCGAAACGGAGGTAGTATACAATTAATTTAGTTAATTATTTTTTAAATTCTTTTTTTTGTAAATTCATCTTAACGCAACTTTTTGTATATTGAAGTATGTGAAAATATCTCAAAGACTTAACATCTCTTTTAAAGATCATAAACACTTAGAGTTAGTCGAGAGTTCATATTCAAATTAGGCACTAACATGCATTGAGAGATCTATGACAAGATTTATATTTTTCTTTGAGGTAACTTTGTCTCCTAGAAAATAAGAGACAAACAGTTATTTCGATATGTAATGCATAAACAGAGTTCAAAGCGATGTCAAAAATTACTTATGAGATATTTTCGATGTGACATTTACTCTAGAAGATCATACATGTATTTTTTTCTCTTAATATTTTGATTGTGATAGTCATGCAATAAGAGATATGACTCCAATCTAATTTTTTATGAGTAGACAAAATACACATAAATGAATTATTTATTCATTGGGAAGAAGATTTAAGAAGTCACAATTACTATATTATACATCCAGATGGCATAGTAGCCAGTGAACATTATCACAAAGACTTTGAAGAGGTCTCAGCTTACCTTTTTTTTCTCTAAACTAGATGATTTTTCTCTCTAATTTTACCACCTTATTATTTAGTTGCATTTATGAATCTTATAATTAAGGTAAAATGAATAGAAAATATTTTAAGATTTATATGCAATTATATAAATCAACTGCATGAATTAGAGGATAAAATATATATATAAATTAAATGCATAATTTATATAAATATTATGAAAATAAATATAATAATATTAGTGCATCATTGAGTACTATAATCTAAACCATATTCAGAAATTATGAATTTTTTATTAAATTAGTGAAAATTGACTAAGGAAATAGTCTGTCCAATGGGTATGAGTTATAAAAATATGAGATATTAATTACTATTCACACATATCTTCGAATAACTTAAAAATTTTGACAAATTAAGTTGATAGAAATCTTATAAATTAACATATCTCATACTATCAAAAAATATATATAATAATTAATATATTGACCCCTTTGATGTTTATTGTAGTATCAATTTTTATAATTATTATCAATATAATTACATGCAAGAGAATAAATCTAACATGAAATATACTAGAATCATTGACATATTTTAAGGATAGAAAGGACATAATAATTACTCTTTATGTTCTAGTAAATAAATTTTATAAAAATTCAAAATTTTAAACTTCCAAAACTAGCACTAGACAGAAAGTGATAGTGATCTAGAACCAGGAATATAATTTAGAAAATTAAATATTTTTGTTTATTTTTTTTATTTTAATTTTCATATTCATATTTAATGTATGTGTATATAACTTTTATTTTCAAAGAATTTTAGTACATTAAATATTATTATTTAGTTTAAACTTCAAATATTATTATTTAGTTTTTAATTTTAATTTTTTTTAAAAAAATAAATTGTCTAGCCCAACCCATGCTAGATCTAGCCAGGCACGAGCTAAGCCCGAGCCATACACCAAGCATGAGCTTAAGTGTTAGCTCCCAGGCTGCCTTCCTACTAGGCTAAGGCGCTAAGCACATGCCCATGCCCATGCCTTGGATAGCCAAAAGCACCGATCATGCCTAGACACATGCTCAAGCCAAGCTAGCAATGAACTAATGCCTGACACGACCAAAGCCTCAAGACTCAAGAGAGTTTGTGTAGAGTCCATAGTAGACCTAACCCAACCCGACAAGTCTCAGGTTTCCCAATAGGCCAGTAGGCCATGTCAGCTGCATCACCCTTGAGGCATGTTGGTAATGTTTGCCCATTTTGATCGACAAAATAATGGGATGTGTAAGCCCGATTGTTACTAAGGGCCACAATGAGAAACCCTAAGGTGGATTTGATATTACCATGGCACGGCACGACACGGTCTGGAACTGTGCCTGTTCCTAGACCATGCCATCCCATGACACGACACATGCCGTGCAAGGCCAGAAAGAGCCTTGCCTCGTGCCGGTCCAAGCATGAGTCAGGTGCCTAGCTTAGTGGCATGGTCCACCAGCCTGGGACCAGCTAAGGATCAAAGGTCAAGTCCCATCAAGTGATTGTCCAGCGAGGTGGATTATTTAAAAACAAATTCAGCCACATAAGCCAGCCACCAATTACATTTTCATACAACGGACTTCCAACAAGAATAATCCAGTATGATCCAGCATGACCCTGCACTATGCAGGCAAATCATGTCGTGTCTGTCACATCACAGTGGCACGGCCATGCCACACTGAAATAGACAGTGCCGACACAATACAACTCATTTGACACTTCTAAGTACTCTCAACATTCTCTCTAGAAACAACTTCCAACAATTATCTCTAATATGACTACTTTTTCTACAATGTGTACTATACTAAGGATCATTTATCTATATTTCTATCGTGAGTGATATTCTCTCTACCTCAAAGATACATTGTATAGAGTCTCTCCATGGGTCTTTTTTGCCTCACATACTGAACTAGCTGATAATATATCTCTGATATGGAGGAAAAGATACAATCACTCAAAAATTATCAAATTGATAACAAAAGTCCGTAAAACTATCAAGTAAAGAGTACAAGAATATCATGTCAAGAAGTTATTCCCATTATCTTGCTTATGCTATCATGTCTATCTATACTAAAAATACATTCAATAACTATATAGCTAACTATGTGAAATGAATAAAATGAGTAAAGATAGTTGGTCTTATAGTCATTCTAAAAAATTTTTCTTTTAATTTATTTAATATTTAGTTATCACAAAAAAAAAATTAATATAATTTTTTATTTGATCTATTCAACCTTATGTTTATATAACACATCCTTGGCAATATCTCTATCTTTACTTAATATAAAGCCTAAGTACTCAAAATTACTAACATTTGATATTTCATACTTTCTCATTTTAATTAATTTATCATTATCACTCTTAACATGATTAAACTCATATATCAAGTATTTTTTTACTATGGCTAATCATAAATCCCTTGGACTTAATTACAACCTTCTAAGTTTTTGATTTCCTATATAATTCTTCTTTAATCTCATCAATCAACAATATATTATTTATAAATAACATACAACAAGAGATATGTTCTTAAAAGTTTCTTATGAATTTATTCATAATTAACATAAAAATATAAGAATTAAATGATAATTCTTGGTATAATTTCATAATTATTGAAAACTTATGAGTGATGCTTTGAACCAATCTAACTATGAATATTATTCTTTAATATATGTTATTCATTAGTTCAATATACACACTTGATACTTATTTCTTACATAATACCCATCAATTAAAATTTTATGGAGCTTCATCATAAGTTTTTTCCAAATTGATAAATATAATATATATGTTTTTTTATTTTTTTATATTTCTTGATTAATTATCTGATAGATTACATATCCTCTATAATAGACATGCATTCCATAAATTCAAATTAAATCTTTAAAATCTTTATTTATCTTATTTGTCTGTGTCTAAATACTTTTTTCCCAAATTTTGATAATGTGACTAAAGAGTTTAATATTACTTTCTTCTCATCAAGAAAAAAAGACAATAAAATAAATAAAAACCACAACAAATCTCAATAAAATTACTACATTATAGGAAAGTTGCAAAAAATAATATTATTCAGCAGTTTCAAAATCAAATTTCACAAAAAATCAGTACCTGCAGTACATGCAGAGTTCGCAGCTCCTGCTGATATCACAGCGTCAGGAGGTAAAACATTATGCTTCTGGAAAACATCAACACGTCGAGGAGCCCATTCATCCTTTTGCTCTCTATGTCCTAGCCTGTAAATTAGAACAAGCTAAATGCCTAAATTTTTGCATTGAACAATAATAAGGTATCATATGATGTCTTGAAAAATTTTTGAATCCAAAGAACTTTGCTATTTTAAAAAATTTGTAAATTAGAACAAGCTAAATTTTTGAATCCAGAGAACTTAAGCTATTTTTTTTTTTTGTTCAACAACACATTATAATGCCACACAGATAAGCAAACCTTCCGTAACCACCAAAGCCCCACCTAGCAATACAAAATAACAAATAGGTATCAACAGTAAGAAAAACAAAAAGGATGATGCATGAAGAAAAATTGCAATAATGCTCACGGCAACTTACGTGTAAACGCAGCCATCAGAGTCCACGGCAACTGGATGTAAAAAAATAAAAAATAAAACAGAAGCAAAGAAATGTATCGTGATAGAGAAAAGGGGAGGGCAAGTATATGCAACAACCAGAATGATTTGTTCCACAGGCAACTTTTACAATGGTTTTATCATGAAGGGAAGCAATAGCTCTAGGACTAGGCTGGGCCTCATAAGTGATCTTTACGGAGCTGTCCTTAAGGTTATGCTACAGGGACACATCAACCATCAAAAAATATATCCCAAACCCGCAAAAAAAAAAAAAAAAAAAAAAAGAATTTTAACTACCATACAAGCACAAAGTAATTAAAGGCGCAGCTAATGCCACCGTGCCGTGACAGGCACAACATGGTGGTACGACCGAGTGAGCGGGTCTCGCACCTAATGCAAGACCTGTTGCATAAGAACGCAACGGGTGGCCTGCTTATGTGGCCAACCAATTACAAACAGCCATGTGACGGATTATTTAAAAATATTTGACTGCCCCATGAAGGGGCAGTCACCCCAGCCGATTTACCGTGCTACCAGGCCAGGCACACAGGTTGTGCCTGGCCTGACATGAGGCATGGCTCCTGCCAGCCCAGCAGTGCACGAACCATGTCATGGGGTGGCCCGACCTGACACAAGGCATGGTTCGGGACCATGCCATAGGCAGCTCGGCCCGGCATGAGGCATGGTTCGGGAGAGTGCAATGCAGGCCAGACAAAGTTGAGCTGGGCCAGACACGGTTGAACCGGGTCACCCGGCCCATTTGACACCTCTAAAAAATACAAATCAATTAATAATTTTAAAAACATGATCACTTATATTAATAATTTCTCAAGATACACTCAAGTGGATTTTCTTAAAGAAAAATCAGAATTGCCTAACAAGTTGAAAGAATTGAAAGAAAAAGTTGAGACAAAAAAATTGGAGCATCTGGTGCCTAGACATGGACCACGGGGAAGAATACATATTAAATATGTTTGGGGAGTTTGAACAACATGGAATAATACAATTAGCTTATCCTGACAATGCTTGAAAAAAAAGTTACTTAAAGGAGGAATTATTATCTTACAAAAACATGTAACAGTATGTTAAATGCCAATAGTTAATTGTGTGTTTGGTTGTGTTAGTTATTTATTTGTGACATGTCATCTTCAAGCAAATTTTGACAGAAATGAAATTCAATACATATTTGTTGGATATGAACATCAACAATAAATAAATATATATATATATATATATATATATATATATCATTTATATATAACATTTACATAGAAACACTTATATACTTGCACTACACAATATTTATATACGTCCACAAATGTTTTATATACATTTATATATCATCATCATCATCAATCAAGTCTCATTCCAAATTCTTGAGATTGGCTATATATAATGTTTATATATATATATATATAATTTTTGAAAATTTTTTAAGTATATATAAATATATATAATGTTTATAGATAACATTTATAAATATTATATATATAATAAGTTTATATATAAATGTTTATAATACTTAAAATATATTATATATTTAATGTTTATAATATTTATAAATATGTGAGTGTATGTATATATATATATACATACACTCACATATTTATAAATATTATAAATATTAATAAATGTTACACACAACCCATTTAAAAAACTTATAACTATTTATATATAAATGCCTTTATATATATATATATATATATATATATATATATATAATTATTATACATAAACATTATATACATATATATATATATATATGTTTGTATATAAAAATTTGAAAATTGTTTATATTAATATTTATTAACATATATAAATATTATATATATATATATATATATGTTACATACATATATATATAAGCATACACACACACACACACACACACATAATATACATAACATTTAATTATATGTTATATACATAATATATTTTTGTAAATTACAATTATTGAAAATAGTATATCTTTCAAAAATAATATAAATACATTATCTATATATATGTCACATATATATATAACTCACATATACATAACATATATATACATATATACATAGAGTGTATATATGCAAACTATTTTCGAAAACAATACTTTTTGTGAAAATATTAATTTTTTTTCCAAAAATATATCTCTATATAATTATCATAATATTTTTAAATTTTTTATATGACATGGCATAATGACATGACATGTTGACGTGGGATACGAAAGCGTATTTTTGTATTTTCATATTCTATATCAAAACATTATTTTTTATTTTTGTGCATTTTATTGTAAAAGTAAACTTGAAAATTTGAAGGCCTTTTTTAAATTATTTTAAAATAGTATATAATCGCATAATTTTCCCTTGAAAGAACCATCAAAATTTAATAAAATTCAATAAAACTAAGAAATTGAAGAATGTGATCCTCCAACAATATAAAACAATGACAAAGACTCTTCTGAATCACCAAGAAACAAAAGAAGAGCCTATGAAAGATAATTAGTTCAAGTCCCAAAGAAAAAATTTTTGGAAGACAAGTATTTTAAATTTTTTTTTTTTCACCCTCCCCCAATCCCCCATTACCAATCCCAGGATAGATGCATACGATAAACATACACACTGGTCAATCAACTCAGTAGTGATCATGACCAAACATGTTTAATTTTGAAGTTCTTATGAGATCCAATACATTAATGATGATTTAAACCCATCTGAAAGTCATGCATTTATTAGAGTACTTTTGAAGAAAAAACACCTAATTAGATAGTGAAATTTTATGATGGAAATACTCTGTAACAAGTTCTAAGAATGTTAAAATGAAATTTCCAAGTCTAAAACCTAAATATGCAAAAGAAATTACAACTCTAGCTATAGAAGATAAAATTCAAATACTGGATCAAAATAAAAATTGGGTGTTAGTGCCAAAATCGAGACTTACAACTCATGGGTTTTCCCAACAACATGATCTAGATTACAATGGTACATTTAGTATTGTAACTGGAGTCATCACATTATTTGTGTCATTTAGTTATTGCAGCAAGTAAACTAACAAAGCAACCAAAAAATCTGAAAGTAATATTCATCCAAATTATGTTAGTACCCTGAAAAATATTTTATAAAGATAAAAGCAAACATCAACAACTTGATATATTAAAATTTTTAAATCTCCTGTTTACAGTGATTATACAGGCAATGGCAGATTCAAACTTGTTTATAAAATCTCAAAAAGAAAATAAATAGCAATCATGTTTGTGTATGTAGATGATCTCTTATTGTCACAAAAAAGAGTACATAGAAGATTCGAAATATAAAAAAAAAATATGGGAGTACGATTTCAGATTTTTAAATTCTGAGACAAAAAATACAGAAAATTAATAGAACTGAAAAATAAATATGTATATAAGAGAGACTCCCATATATTGAATCATTCAGATTGAGACAGCTCATATGTTAAATGCTATCATCCATAATACAATAAAAGACAGTGAAAAAGGTTAAATATATAAACAAAACTATAGCTACAATACTTCACTCAAGTTGATGCGTAAAGATCAAGAATATTTAATTTAGAGAAAATAAAAATAAGTTATGACTTCTTAAAAACATGCATGAATATATTTATTGACTGCTATATTATCTGAATATATACTATAATAATAATTTTATCATAAATATTTTCTCATAAAAAAAAGTAATACATCTTTATATGTATCATCCACTCGTGAAGCTCCAGATTAAAGACTATCTTGATATCTAACTATTATAGTACAGAGTAATGAGAGAAAAAATTAGATATATGATTATCTCGAATATGTATCAGATCCAATATATCTCACAAATAATTATCATCACCCTTAATTTTATTTTTTATTAAATCTCAAAATAATCATGTCTTCTTATTTTCTAAAAAATAAAATTATCTTAACGAAAAATATAAAAATTTATCATAAATATTCTCTCAGTAGAAATAGATGTCAAACTCAAATCTGAATATTTGACCAACTAAGAGTACAATGATTACTGAAAGAGATCCTGGGTCTTGGAAAATTTTCACATAACTTAGTATGCAAAGAGATACAACTATGTGAACCTACTAGAAAAAATACAAGAAATAAATAAGTATACTAACTGCATATATAATATGTAGTCTGATAATAATCAGACAGTTAATCTTTCCTACAATTCTTATTTAAGTAAAAAAATTAACTTAAGAAATTATATCGGACAAAAAATTAAAACATACATTAATAAGAGTAACTATTAGAGAGTAACTCAAGAGTTCAACCCTTATAAGAGAATTAAGTACATACCTTTTTTGTGAGAAAATATTATCTCTCATATAATATATTATATTTATCTCAAGAAAATATCTGAGTCTCCTATGATCATTCTTCTAGAACTATAACTAAACGTATTCATTGAATTGAGTGATTTCTAAATTATCATCTCACGTAACATATATCATTTACATATACAACGAGTAAAATTATCTTGTCATAGGACACATCTAGAAAATAAAGAAAAAATTATAACACACTTATTTAAACTAAATGAGATGATTATCAATAAAAATCTAATAAACCAAGCTCTCATGCATTTATTCAATTCATACAATATCTTATGTAATCTACAAATTATATTTGATTATGCTACTCAAAAACTAATTAATTTCTTCATAAAATTTCATCCTTTAAGTCACCATTCACAAATGTATTTTTTACATGTAATTGGCATATACTTTATCTATGTGATACCATCAATTAAATAAGAATTCATATAAATGTCATCTTGATCATTTGAGGGAAAATATTTTGATAATTCATATCAAATATTTAAGCAAATATTTTTTCTACAAATCTCATTAAGAAATGTTAGACATGCATTATTTTGATAATTTAGAAATCTATGTGATTTCTAAATTATTCATATCATTTGAGGGAAAATATCTTAAAGTGGATTATTTTCACATTTAGACATGCATTTATAATAAACACACACTTGTAACCAATAACAAATGTTATCGTAAGTCATAGTACTAGCCTCCAATTCCAAAAAGTGTAGAAGACATCTATCTCTTACATCATTGTCTGATATCATCCTAAATGAAATATTACCTTAAAATAGACACATATCTTAATATCATTAAGAAAAATAATAATAATAATAATAATAAATATACATATGAATATGACAATTCCTTCATTCCTTCCAGAGGGTGATCAAAATATCAACATCAATAGGCTAAAAAACATAATCATTTGGCTCTTTGGTTAGCTCATCCATGTTTTGAGAAAATTGTATATATCTCATTCTCCTAATATATAATCTAAGCCCTAGGTAGTTAAGTCTCCTAATATTTGGTTTATCATGAGCATCAAGTAAGGCATGGTCGTAGACTATTATATCATCCGAACCCAAAAAAGATTTATTTTCCTAAAAAACCATAATCTTCCCAAAATCAACATAATTTATATTTGTTGATATATATAATAACTCTATCAAAATATCATCATAATATGAACTAACAAAATTAAATGTAGCCGATAAATGAGTTTCTATGCTACCTAGAGATACAAGTGGGATAAAAAAAGAGAGAAAAAACAAATGAATCCAAATATAATTTCTAAGCTCACATTCTTCTTAGTTCACTAAAAAAAGAGTCGTTAAAAAAGATAACATCAACACTACTTAAATATTCTACTTGGCCCTAAAAATATATATTTATATTCTTTTTAGATACTCAAATATCCATGAAAAAGATGTTTCAAAACCTTGGGTGTCATCTTATCATATTTTGTGAAGAGATCATGCAATAAATACTCTCAATTTATGTGAAATATGTTAAATAATATTTCTATAAAATATATGACCTAAAATGATGCACATTAAAAAATAAGAAAATAAGACATCTGATTGATAAAATAACTTACAGTTAATACTATATCTCCTTAAAAACTTTAGAACATTCATCTCAAAAATTAATATATGAGTTATCTCAACTAAATATTTATTCTTCATTTTTACAATTTTATTTTATAAAAGTATGCTGACACAAGAAATCTGGTGAATAAATAAATACATTTAATAATAATTTAATTTCTATCAATTATTTTACCAGGCAACAAGGTTGTGAAATTATTTTCTCTTCTTCTAATATCTATATGCAAGATTGCCTAATTGGATATATTATTTCCCTAGGTATTGAGCGAAATAGATTGTACATGTTCTCAGCCAACCTCAAAAATCTCACTAGATGCTTGTCTACTATTAATCTACTAGTGATACTGAAGTGAATATTAGCACCCTAAGTTTTTTTTTTTAATAATTCTTTTTAATTATGAAATCAAAAAGGCATTAAAATTTGGTATCATATTCGTAGATAGCTATCATTGGCCAAATATGATGATCTTTCTATCAACAAATGGTGGTGCTTAGAAAATCTTTATAGCCGAGACTAATCTCCCAACTTCTTTACTCAGCATTGGGAATCAAAAAAGTGAGCAAGCTTAGGGAGGCTTTTTGAAATTCAGTTCTAAGTTAAGAGCAACTATTTTCCTAAAATGAAAAGGTAAACTAACAATTTTTTTCCGCTAGGACAACAGATAAATACAATCTAGATTTTAAGTTTAAATTATTATTTCATGAATTTGAGAGTTTTAGATTTTTATTTTAGGTAAAGATTCAAAAATATTTAATTATAGGGAGAATATAAATTTAAGATTTGTTAATAAGAAATTGATTAGAATTAAATTTAGAAATTCAATTCATGCTTAGAGTTTGAGATTTCATGCAAATTGGCTATTTGTTTATATCTATTTTAGGGGTTAAGATAGCAATGGTTGGAAGTAGAAGGGGGATGAAGTAATTTTGTTTCGAAAGGGAAGGAGAAGAGGGGTTCACATAGCCCACCATGCCATCCTCTCGAATGGACACCCAATTCCCACCAGAAGGCTTTGGAAAATAGGAAAACAATGAGGTGGGGCTTCACACACCCACCAAATTGCTTACCAATTGTTCGATGAACAAATTCAGGTGCCACGAACACACCAACACAAGATACTTCTTCAAATTCACCATGTTCCAAAAAATAGTGCATATGATATTTTTACATAGGATAAATAGTAACTAAAAGAAAACAAAAAAGGGTAAACGATCAGTCAATAGAAAAGTAAGTTAGGTTGACCCGACCAAAAACACAAAAAAAAAAAATGTAAAATAAATAAATAAATAAAACAAAATCAAATGTATACTCAATGTGAGCTTTTATCATTATTCCTTAGATTCTTAGAAGTGCATCATTGGCTTTAGAACTTGTTGCAGATTTTAGTTTTTTATGTTATTATTTTTTATTGTCTTTTTAATGAGAGCATCCAAATTATAAGTTGCACCAATCTTTATTGCTTATTTAACAAGAATTTGTTTGTAGGATGATTACATAGTATGATATTGCATTTTATTTTCATGTGAATTCAGATTCTAATATGTGGATGGTTACAAAACCTGAAAAGAGAAAAATACATGTACAGTGCACATATTTTGCATGTACTATACCAGCATATTACAAGTATATGTGCGTGCTAGGGTGCATGCACATATTGAAGAAAAGGGAAGGCACACCTCATTGTGCTCCACCGTAACCACCATCACACACTCACTGCGTGTAACATGCATCGATGCCATAAGACAGTAACATCACCAGAATTCTGGCCATGGTCAGTGCTACAGAAGGCAGTAAGAGGATTTTCGGATTATCACAAAACCCTAAAACCTTCTTTTTCAAGTTTTTCTGGCATTTGATTTTTTTGGTTGACCAGAACCCTAATTTCATATAATTCAGGAATCCCAAATTTTGGGGTCACTAAAGTGGACAGAACCCAAATTAGGAATTTCAAGCAATTTTTTTGGCACAAGAAATCTTTTTTGCCTAAAATCCTAATTTTGTTAATAATTTGTTTTTCGAAAGATTTTCTATACAATGCATTGAGCATTAAGAGAAATTATTATGACTAATATAGATGTGAGAAAGTCTCAGTTCAATGTATATATTAGAGGAGGATGAGTCACACAATGAACAATTATTAATTATTATTTCTATATAAAAGTATGAAAGTTGTATATACTACTAAAAGAGACATGTGACTATCAGAACTATTAAGGGATCCTAAAAAATTTATCCATTGTAATATTTATAAGAGGCTAAGAGTATATAAAATTACTCTCTAAAATAATAAGTTAATAACCATCCGTTTTCTTTCTTTATATATTATTAATTATGTTACTCATACTCAGATTCATACTTCATTATTTAACAAAAACTAATATTCATATTACATATAATTTCTTATTTATTATTTTTTTTATTTCAAAATATTATTATAGTTAATGAGAAATTCTAAATCCATTACATATAATAGCATTCATCTTTTTTTTGTTCCATCACTATGTCATATTTATTCTTGATTATCCTATTATTTTACTTTCAGTGAATTTTTTTTTAGATAATTTAATTTTGACTTGAATTTTATTTCTACTAATTATTATTAGTAATATTAAAATAATTTAACGAAGTTTTTATTTGAAATTGAACAGATAAATTATGTCATTTCTTTAATAGTAGATTTTTCTTCCAGATATTTAAGTATGTTGGATTTATTATTTATATATTCTCAACTTGATCACATATCACTTGTCAAGATGAAAATATTTTATCTTATTTTTAAAGATATTTCTATTCTACAGTGTAAGACATATTAGTTAGGAAAGTATGCCAAAGCTTTATATTTTACATGCTAATTTAGTGTGAGTAAAAACTCATTTGATCTGATACACTCAAATATATTAGAACCTAATAGAGATGAAAACAATGAGAGATATATGCATTCAATTATTTTTATTACTGTCTGCTCATGATATATATGGGCATATGATTTTTGATGATATATTAGAGGTAAAATTTTTTTAAATATTTCATGAAATAATAAAAAATCAATTTGATAATAACTTAAAAAAATAAAAAATAATAATATATCAGAATATATATCAAATAGATTCAACACTTAATGTACAAATCACATGAGTATAAACAAGATTTTCAACATCATCAGATATCGACAAAATAAAATTACTAAAAAGAATAACAAATATTTGATTGAAATAACTCAAATGCTGAGTATCAATATTTTTTACTAGATACTCTAATACCCAAAGAGAGTATCAATATTCTTCACTAGATATTAATAGGTTTTTAGTTAGTGTTATTGTTACATCTAGACCAAGTGACCAACTATTTTTTTCTCACTTATAATCCTAACAGAATCACTAGTGAGAGAAAATCACTAATTGACTAAAGTCATCATATCTATCAATAAGTACAGATTAAATTGTTTGTGGAGAAAGAAATTTTTGCAAGAAGAAAAATCTACTTCAAATCCAGATAATATAATAGTTCACAAGTCATCCTTTTTATAGGCTCATGTGCCATAAACTAAGATATTTGACCACTTATAACCTAGAGTCTGTATTAAGAGAAAAAAATATACCCAACTTACTTAAATAATAGATAAGACTACCAATGAGTCAGATGATTCTACAGTGAACCTCTATGATCTTGATATTCCAATCACTCTTTTGAAGGGACATATTTTATATGTTTTATTATATTTCTATCTTGTTCTTTCTTTTATTATTTTATTACTTTGTTTGACGGTACTAAAAAACTCATATTCCTTTGTAAGGCATTATCTCATCTATGATAGTATCAGCCCATGATGGAAGAGATTGATGCCCTCTACTCCAATAAGACTTAGGAATTAGTATCATGGCTTTTGAAAAAGTTCATTGATGGTTATAAGTAGGTGTTCAATGTGAAAACAAGTTCAAATGGGATAAGACTTGTTACAAGGAGATGCACTCAGACACAAGGTATAGATTACCAAGATATTTTTTTCTAGTGGCCAAAATAAACTAAGAATATATTATTATTAATGATAGTATATCATAGATAAAAGATATAATAATTAGATGTGAATAATATATTTCTTTATACAGACTTTTGGAAAGATCCACGTATAGAGTATCAACTTAGGTTTCGAGCAATATAATCAAATATAGTTTATAGATTATGAAAGGCATTGTACGAACTAAAATAGTCACCGACAATCTAATTTATGAGATTTACAAAGACATTCAGCACGTTTGAGTTACACATGTACACTAAAGATTTTTCTTTTATTTTCTGGTAGAGCTTTGATGACAATTATATTATTAAGTGAATGATATTCTATTTTTGAGATATAATGAGTCGAAAATCATTTAATATAATAAATACCTTCAATCATAATTTTAAATAAAATATCTTAGTAGACTCAAATACTTTTTTGATATTGAAATAATTTACTTTATGAGTAATATTATTTTATCATAGATGAGGTATGCGATTGAAATTCTCATGGAGAATAGACTTTTGGGTTGTGTTATAGCAAATACTCATATTAATTCATATGTTAATTTTATTTCTCATTCAATACTTTTAGTTAACTCTCCTGCTACTTACAAGATAATCATAAAAAAAATTAATCATTTAACTATAATCAAATCAAATATAATATGTGCAATCAGTAGAGGTATCAAATGGGCTGGGCTAGCCAGCCCGGCAAGGGCACGGCACGGTTCAGCCATGCCCGTGTCCGGCACAGCACGCGTGACCACCGAATGTGGTCAATACGAACTGATGCTCGACAAGCCCCGAATGGGCGTAGACGCATGGCGGCGCAATGGCACACCGTTGAAACCTTAACTTTTTTAAAAAATTAGCATTTTGTTCGACCTGAACCGGGCTTAACGCGGTTGTTTTCGGGCTGCGAGTCTGTGCTGGGCCTAGGCACAACACGGTTACGTACCGTGCCATGCTTGGCCCAACACTTTTTTATATTATCTATGGTACGTTTATCTTGAAGAAACTCTTCTATTGATGTATATAAAGAAATATTTGTGAGTTAGGATATCTTTCAGAGATCATGAGCACTTGTGTTAGCAGAGTATTCAAAATCAAGTTGAATACTAGCATGTACCGATATGAAATCTACAATAAGATTTTGTATTTTTTTAAGGTAACATTGTCTCCTAAAAAAGTAAGAAAAATAATTATTTTGAGATTAATTACAAATGAAAAATTTTGAGCGAATATAATAATAATCTATAAGATATTTTGAATATTACACCTACTTGAGGAGATCATGTATCTACTTTCTTCACTCATTATTTTATATTGTGATAAACATAAAATGAGATATTTAACCTCCAATCTAATATTTCAAGAGAGAATTAAATAGAGTTGGACTACTTTTTATCAAGGAAAAGAGTCAAGATTAGACTATTATTATATCACATATTCATATTGTAGAGTAACGAACATATATCTTCACGAAAAGCCTAAAGGAGGTCCTAGCATACCTTTCTTCATTATGCACAAAGTTTTGAACCTTTATGCATCTGCTTGAGTGGGGATGTAGTGGTTTATGACTATATTTATTATGTCTTTTTGATGGAAGTACCCAAGCTATGAGCTGCCCCAATCCTATTTTCTTGTTTTGCAAGGGCTTGTTTATAATGATTAGATAGTGTAATATGGCATTTTATTTTCATGTGGGTTTGGACTTGAGATTCTAACAGAACTCAATGTTGGGGGTTGGACAATCTCATTGTCTATATATATGATGAAAATAGATGTCATCATCATTCTCCTCAACTGGATAAACTCTTGCATTTGTCACAAAAGCATATCAAAAGCTTTCATAGTTCTTGAGAAGGTATGGATTGATTTGTTATAGCTCATTTTGTGAAATCTAACAATTATTCACTTTTGGGTGTATTTTCCATTGAATAAGATACTTGTAAATAGAGGTGTCAAATAGGCCGGGTCGACACATTTTTTGCAGGCTCACCCAGGCTCACGTGTCGTGCCAAACACGGCACGCTACAATACCATGTCGTGCCTGGCACGGCATGGTTAACTAGATGGAAAGCCCGGCACAGCCTATGGCCTGTAATCAGCCTGGGTTCAGGCTGGTTCAGGCTGGGTCAGACTAGTTTTAGGTAAAGTTGAAATTAGAAAATTAGGGTTGTCGAAGCCGTGCTGTTCCCCTCGGGCATTGTTTCGTCGACCTTTAGGCGACGCCGTGTCGTTCCCAACGGGCATCATTTCGACAGCCTTCGGGCATCATCGCCCGTGCAGTGCCCACTTGTCTGGCATCCGGGTCGTGCTTGACAAGGCATGCAGGTCGAAGAGCCTTTGCCCGGTACCGCACAAATTGTTCCGAGGGTCGGCACGGCACGAGCATGGGCAAGGTCCTGGATCGTGCTGGGCCGGGTCAGGCACGGCTGAACCATGTCAGGCTTCGGGCTGGGCATGGGCCGCCCGGCCCATTTAACACTTCTATGTGTAAATAAAATAACCTTTTGCAAGGATCATTTTTAACACCAAAAATATTATTAACAATATTAGTCAAATTGGGATTATCAAGATCTAGTAAGAAGGATACGAATATAGACCCATGTGCATGCTCAATGGCACCATAATACATCCCGTGTTTGCCTAAAATTCATTTAGTCCCTACTCTTGCATTAGGCTCAAAAATTACAAATAATTATTCGTTTGGATCTTGTCATTTAATACTCATCATTTCCTACCTCTTTAATAGGATTTGACCTTTGATCCTATTAACCAATTAATTTGGAAAATTTACTTCTTACTCAGTTCTTGGAGAAGACATCAGCATATTCACTTTAAAAGGGTGTAATTTTAATGGGAAATAAAATAAGTTCTCCACCCAAATACCCTCGAGTGGTTACCAAGAAAACAGAATAACCTACTACTATTTCATAATCAATCATTATGTTGTTAATAAAACTCACATTTACAGGCAGCTCCAAATGGCATGATTGGTGACTCTTAGATCATACAAGTAAGATTTTGACCTTTTCCCCTAAATTTTAAAATACTAGCATGTTCGATCATCTAAAAATATGAACATCATTGTCATATAACCAATGACATCCTAAAATAATATGACCAACGTCTATATCCAAAATATCACATCAAGCCTCATCTTGATAAATCAAGAATTGTAAAGGCATACAAAAACACTTTTAGATATGAAATGCCATAGTGTAAATCCAAGTTACCATATATAAGTTCAGGTGCAAAACCGCCCTAAGGCCTATCATGATCATGGAAGATGCAAAGATGACATTGATATAATTTTTATTATATATAATCATCTATCAATTTTTGTTCACAAATTTCATAAAAATGTAAAATATAGAAGTGTCTCCAATTCATATAGTGATTGAGGTTGGGAGAATGCACAACGCATTAATGGGAGAAATGGGGACTCTCTAAATTCATGGTAATTGTGTATATCTTCTATGATGTCATCAAAGAATTCACAGTTGTCATTAATATGGTGAGTCGATGCTTTATTCTCTGAATCAACCACGAATTCATTAATAACACTGACTTTGGAAGGACTGAAGTAATTAACAGCTATGTACTCGTATCCTTGAAAATAAAAATACTTAAAATATGATCATAGCTTAGCGAAGTCACGCCCAACCCTCATTCTTTTGGGATCTAACTAAGAAGATTTGAGAGGAGTCTTCACGGATAAGGAATGAGAAGAAATAGAGTGATATACATAAGATAAATATATAGATAGATAAATATATTTACAAATTGATAGATAGATTTATAGATAGACTCAAAGAAATATAGAGTGATATACAAATAGACATATAGATAGATAGAAAGATATAAAGATAAATAGATAGATAGATCGATTGATAAACATACATAAGATAGATAGATTGATTGATAGATAAATAGATTCAGAAATATAAAGATATATAGATAGAAACATAGTCACATAGAGACATAAAGAGATTGATAGATAGATAGATAGATAGACAGATTGACAATTAGAGTGATAGACTAATAGGTAGTTAGATAGTTTGATATATAGACATAAAGATAAAAAGATATATATACAATTAGACATTTCACAATTAGATAGATAGACTAATACACAAATACTAAAATAGGTAGATTAAATGATATAAAGAAAGATATAAAGAGAAATTGCTAGTGAAATTGTTTGATAGACAAATAGAAAGATTGACTGATAGATTGATAGATAATAAAATAGATAGATAGATATATAGATTTATAGAGATATTGACAAATAGAAACACAAATAGACAAATAGATAGATAGGCATGTATGTAGTTCATTACGTAGTTAGATAAACAAATACATAATATATATATATATAGCTAGCTAGCTATATAGGCAAATAGACTAAAAGAAAAATATTTAGATATACAGATAGATAGGTAGAAAGATTGATAGACAGATAGACAAACAAAAAGATAGATAGATAGCTAGATAGACAAATAGATAGATAGACAGACAGACAGATAGAGAGATAGACACATAGAAAGATTGATAGACAGAAAGATAGATTGAAAAATAGATAAATAAACTCATAGATAGATAAATAGATAGATAGATAGATAAATAAATAGATAGACATAATGATATATAGACAAATAGATAGATAAATTGATAGATACATAAAGAGATGAATATAGACATTGATAGAATGACAGACAACTAGATAGTTAGTTAGATAGGCATATAGATAGATTGATAGAATGAGACATTAATAAATAATATATAAATAGAGATAAAAAGATAGAAAAATAGATAGATACACAAATAGAGATATAGTTAGATAGATAGATAGATAGATAAAAACTAAGACGGATAAATAGATATACAAATTGATTTATAGATAGATATACAGATACATATATAGATAGATAAATAGATAGATAGACAAAAAGATTGATAGACACATAATGTTATGGACAGATAGATAGATAAAGATATTGAAAGATAGACTAAGAAATAAATACTCAGATTGATAGATAAACAAATAGACCTATAGACATATAGATAGATATATATTTATACATATTAATAGATAAATTGATCTATATCTAGAAAGATAAATAGATATTTTCATGGATCGATATACATATAGACTGATATATAGAAAGCTAGATAGACAAATAGAAAGATGTAGAAAAAGATAGATAGATATATAGATAGATTTATAGACAAATATGTAGATAGGTTGATAGATATACAAATAGATAGAATTATAGATAGATAGGTAGATTGCCATATGGAAAGATAAGCAGACAGATAGATAATTCGATAGATAGATAAAATAATAGATAGATAGATAGATAAATTCATAGACAAATAGATAGAAAAAAGATAGATATATAGATAGATAGCTAGATATATAGATATACATATAAATTGATGGACACAGAGACAAATAGATTGATATATAGATATAAAAAGAGATAGATAGAAAAATAGATAGAAAAATAGATTGATATACAGATATAAAAATATATAGATATTTAAACAGATAAATAGAAAGACAAATGGACAAATAAATAAATAAATAGATAAACAAAAAGTCAAATAGGCAGATAGATAGATAGATAGTTAGATATAAAGACAAATTTCTTGTTAAATTATTAGTATAGACAAATAGAAAATTAACTGATAGACTAATAGATAATAAAATAGGTATTAATATAATGAATATGCATAAGGGTAATAGATAGTTAGATATAAAGACAAATTTCTTGTTAAATTATTAGTATAGACTAATAGGCAGATAGAAAGAATATGCATAAGGGTCTCAGTCTCTCAAAAACTACATCAAATCAAAAACTTGCTAAACTTGGCAACATACTCCTTTGTTGAGAAATTACCTTGTCGCAACAAATTCTACTGATATAACAATAAAAGATAATATAATGAATAAAAGTAATTATTTTTTAATTTGTCCAAGTATAAACAAGTAACTCATCTTTCATCTCTCTTAATTATTCGAAACAAGATCAAGACTGACTAGACTTTGCAATTAATTTTGTAGAAATAAAACTCACCTTATACTCTTCCAAAATAATGTACCACTTAAAAATAAATATTCATATCCTTTAGCCAATCAAAAAAAAAAACATTGAGGGTTGAGTTGTCAATCAAAAGTATGACACTTAAACTAAATGTTTCTTGAAATATTAATTTTCTAAAATTGTGTAGGCATATCCTCATAGTGGTTCTAGGCGAGGAGAGTGCAAATGACGAAGTCATCGCTCATAATCAAATTTATTCTACTAAAACTAGCAATCACTTTATAAGTTAACTAGGTGTTCATTAGTTTCCCTTTGAAACATCATAAAGATATTATGGAATATCCTATGTTCATACAATATGATATAGATATGATCATAGAATTCCTCATATTGTATTAAGAAATTCCTCATATCATAAATATGAACAAGAAATTCCTCAATTCCTTTTAATGATAGCTATTACCAGAGTAATAAGGCTTGTTACTATAATTTAGTAAAAATACTGAAAATATTTTGTTTGAAAGACTTAGCAAGATGGCCCTAGGATTTTAATCCTCTGATACCAAACTGATATGAATACTAGCACTATAAGTTTCTTCTAAATGATTCTTATTAATAATGAAATCAAAAAGATATACATTAAAAATTAGTAACATATTTATAGATAATTATGATGATCCTTTTGTCAATAAAAAATGATGTTTGACAAATTTTTACAATCATAACTAACATTATGACTTATTAGGGGGGCTTGTTAGATTTCAATTCTAGGGTAAAAGAAACTACTTTCCAAAGATGAAGAGGTAAAATAGTGAGTTTTCTAATGAGGATAATAGAGAAAATCAATCTGAATTTTAGGTCAGAATTAAGGGTTTAGGAATTTGAGGGTGCTGGATATTTATTTTAGGTAAAGGTTTAGAAATGCTTAATTATGTAAAAGAGTGTGAAATCAAGATCGAGTAATAAGAAATTGATAAAAATTTAATTCAGAAATTTAATTCTCGCTTAGGATTTGAGATTTCAAGTAAATTGGGTATTTTATATACTCAATTTAGAAATTATGGTGGGCATTGAATAGAGTTGAAAGGGATGGAATAATTTGGTTTGGAAAGGGAGAAAGGAGAGTTTCACACGCCCCATTGTGGTGTCCACTAGAATGAACAGTCAATTCCCACCCGAAGCTTTGAAAAATATGGGTAGGACTTCACACACTCACTAAAATGCTTACCGAGAGTTCTACTAGTAAATTCGGATGTGACAAACACAAACACAAGTTGATTCTTCTAATTCATTGTGTTCCAAAAAATTATATATGGGTTATTTTTATACAACCCAAATAACAAAAAAAACAAGAAAAAAGTGCGAGGGAATGATTTGACATTAGAATAATAAGTTAGGTTGAACTAACTGAAAACATAAAAATAAAATAAATAAATAAAACAAAAATATATACCCTTCACCCAATGTGATGTTTCTCATAATTTCTTGGAGGCTTCATCATTGACATTGAAACTCGATGCCGAGGACTAGACAGTCTGACCATCTGTATACATGACAAAAATAAATATCCTCATCAAATACACTCTCAGCTAGGATATATATCAAAGGGCAAGCTAAGGATTTTATAGTCGAATATAAGATGAAATGACATTTACTAATTGTGAGACATACAAGTTAGGAAAATATACTAAAATTTCATCTAACACGTCATAAGAGTACTAAAAAAATATCTTATTTTTTTTATTTTTTCAAAATTTTATAAAAAATTTAAAGCTCAGTTTAACTATGATATTAAAATATTGAGAAGTGATAATGTTGTATAATATATTTATCATTAATTTTTTCGTTTCTTTGAGAAGGATCATGTACTGACACTCATGCACATAATTGGATAACTGAGAAAAAGAACTGATATATAGTTAAAATAATTAATAGATTTCTACTACATATGAGTGTGCCTATATATTTTGTAGGACATAATATTAAATCACTAACTTACTAATCAACTAGATGTTATCTTCTATTTTCTCTGGCCTTATCCCATAATAGCTCGTATATCCAAAAAAAATTATTTCACCTTTCCCCCAAGATTTTTGGGTATACATGTTTTGTTCATGATCTTTCTCCAGACAAAGAAAAGATAATTACACATTCGATTAAGTGTGTTATTCTTAAATATTCTAGTACTCAGAAGAAAAATAATATTACTCAGCAAAGTTGATGTGAATAGATGGTCAATTAGCTTATCTTTTTTATCCTAATATCTATGCTCCAGTTTTGTGTATACCTATCATTTTTCAATAAAATAGGAAGTGAGATTATTCTTTTCCAGCAATTGTTAACATGGTATCAGGACACAAGGTGCCAATTAGGGTTCCATCCTAGATAACCCTCTTGGAGTGGCTTTTCTATCTCATCATTTTGATTGTCACCCCTTTGCCTCTCAAGTAACTCTGGGCTTCGCCTGTGATGATAAGCCCTTGTTTTAGTTCGGTTCTTCGCTTCCTTGTGTTCTACTTTGTGTTTGATACAATGTATCTCTATTTCGGAGTTATGGCTGAGAAGAAATACTTTATCTACCGAGTATTGACAAAGATACTCATTTGACTAATGATCCGCCCAATGAAAACTCAAACAAACATGGCTAGAATTATTAAAGTAATTGGCTTGATCAGCCACTATGAATTCGTTAAAGAGTTGATGAAATATTAGGAGTTCTTCTGTTCTAGTAAAGGGGATCTTTCACTCATGTATGAGGTGCCCAAAACATTTAGCCATGTGAAACATTATGAGTTCTTCTGTTCTTGTCTACTTTTCAGTCACACGCTTCACTTCTACATTTACTTTAGCCGATGTTTCACCATCTTGTGTTCTTGGGTCTTGCATGATTGCTCCTACCCCTCTGCTTCCTCTGTCACCTATCTTATATTTACCTAACTTATCTTTTAATTTGATCTCTGTAAGTCAAATTACTTGCAATCTAAACGGTTGCATCTCATTTTTTTTTATTATTGTTTATTTCAGGATCTTATGACGATGAAGATTATTGGTGAAGGACATGAGTCTGCATGCCTTTACATTCTTGACATGCCACTGCCTATAATTGTCGCTTGCTATGGTGTAACATCTCCCTTTGAGGCACATTGTAGGTTAGGTCATCCATCTCTTCCTTTGCTCAAGAAACTTTGTCTGCAATTTAGCCATGTATCTTCATTAGGTTGTGAGTCGTGTCAGTTTGCAAAACACCATCGTCTGAGTTTGCGTCCAAGAGTCAATAAACATGCTAGTGTTCCTTTTGAATTAGTTCATTATGATGTTTGAGATCCTTGTCCTATTTTATCTAAATTTGAATTTACTTATTTTGTTACCTTTGTGAATGATCATCCTCATACAACCAATGATAAAAATTTCCGATATATTCACCGATATATCGAAGATATATCGGTGAATTCTAAGTATCGATATATCCATTAAGACCGATATATCTATCCTTGATTGGTGCTCATATACAAATACACACCGATATATCTTCGATATATTCGATATATCCGTAAAATCCAAGTACCGATATATCCGTAAAAACCGATATTTTAATCCTTACATACAACTTGGTTAAAACTCAATTTAACCCAAGCATTTTCAGTTTATTTCTATTTTTTTGTGCATTTTTAGAAGAGATTAAAACTCAATTTAATGTTTCAATTCATACTTTGCGAAGTAATAATACCAGAGAATATACATCATCTTTGTTTTAATCTAATATGATTCAAAATGGCATGCTTCATGAGACTTCTTGTGTTGATATTCCATCTCAAAATGAAGTGGCAGAACGTAAGAATAGACATCTTCTTGAAATTGCAAGTGCCCTAATGTTCCTAAACTTTTTTGGGCCGTGCATTTCCCACAACATGTTTTCTTATTAATCACATATCATCATCAAGTCTTCATGGTGAGATTCCATAAATAATTCTTTTTCTCAATAAGTCTAACTATTTCTTGTCGACCCTTATATATTTGGTAGCACTTAGTTTGTTCGGGATGTTATTGTTTTAGTCGCTAAATTAAATCCAAAGTAAAAATAAAAAAAAAATAAAATAAAATAAAATAAACAAAAAAAAAAATTAGATCCCAAGTCTTGTAAAGTGTATTTTCCTTGGTTATTTTCATCATCTGAAAGATTATATATTTTATTGTCCTATTCTTAATAAATATCTTGATACGCACCTTATTTTTCATCTTTTCCACCTCCTGCAAGTCTACTTCATATTATTCACATCCAGTGAATCTGTCCAGCCTCATATTATTCAAGTCTACTTCATGCGTAGACCCCATTATTCATGTCTTGTGCCTGCTCCATCATCAAATCCAGTTCCAAGCAATGATCTTCCTATTGCATTACACAAAGGTAAATGCCAATGTGCTTATTATGTCTCCTCTTTTGTTCCTTATAATTGCTTATCTGCTTCTTATTCTTGTATTGCACCCCTCAGATCTATCTCTATTCCTAAAATTGTTCATGAAGCTATATCTCATCCTAGTAGGCATCATGCAATGATTGAGGAAATGAATACTTTTGATGAATTGGTACTTGCGACTTGGTTGATTTACCTTCAAGGAAACAGGCTATAGGATGTGACATTCCAACACATCTTCCTCATGCCTACTGCGTTAGACATCTGGAGTGTGGACTTTTAGCAGGAATGAAATTTTATAGGTTGGCTCATATTGGATGTGATATCATATCGCAAATTGGATTTGATCCAAACGCATCCTCAAAAGCCAACTCAAAGTGGGAGGCAACTCATATCACATATAAATACTATAAATACTAAGAATTTTTTGATATAAATATTACAACTTTGTTATAATATCTAATTTTGTAGATTGATGCATCCCAAAAACTAGTTGGACAATTATCTCTCTTACGATATCATTCCATGAGTACATAGGTCGTACAAATAATAAAGTGAATATTTAGTCTAAATATCGATCTCACAATTATTGCACGTGCGATACTAGATTAATCACCTATAATTAACATATGTTCTAGTAGGTATGATAAACATGATTCAAATCATAAATTCTAAAATTCTAGGAATTATTCATATTTTTATTTTTAATAGAATTTATAAAGTCTTATATAATTATACTCAATCATAGAATGAATACTAGATAATTATGAAATAATTTTTTGCTCTGCGGCATACAAGATGGACAATTAATTATTAATTATTTCCCAATGATGATCCACTCATAGTTGTCTCTTTAGTACTTTATCACCGAGATAACAAAACAATTTTGCTTAGAGGTCATTCACAAGTCATCACCTTTTAGACAACTCGTTAGTTGTCCTTAACGATTGTTTTAAATATGTATTCTTATTCTCCAACCTCTAGCATTTTTTTGATGAGAATTAATGTGATAATAAAAACATTCACACTTTTAACTTCGTTAGCATTTTCTCATATAATTAATATACGTTTCTCTATATATTTTATCGGTGGCAGCCATATGACAAAATGTAACTCATAAGACTATTATCACCATACAAATCACATCCATTTATGCCTTTTGTGTGGCTTACCTATCATCATCCCTTACTACGATAAGTAACCTCTCATGCTGGAGATAAAATTCTTATGAAAATAAAAGCATCAAATGATGGTAAATTCCCCCAAGACATGCATAATAGAGTGATAAATAAAAGAATTCAGACTTGACTTCGTAAGAAACATATTCACAATTATTAAATATACCTCAATTTTAGATTTTGACATATGGGTTTGTCTCATGCATCACAATCAAAAAGTTATCATTTTCTTCCTACTATATGCATAAGTGTGTTTCATAATTTTTTTGTCACTATCTATCAAATTAATCATGCACTAACTCACTAATAGCCAAAGCATAGTCTCAATTCTATTTTAATTTACTAAATCAATCATAATCAAATAATATCATACTCAAACATCATATTAAAACATCAAATAAAATATTCATTACAATAAATAAATTATATCATCCATAAATTCTCCTTTTATCTTGAAATTAAGAAGAATAACATATGAGATAAATGAAAATTTACCTCTTATGAATCCGAGTGCTTAATTTCAGCACTCGAAAAAATATATGCTTTAAAACCAGATCATTCCAAATTTACTCAATTTCACTTTGATTTGCTCCTAGGAAAAAGTTGAAATGCACGTCTTCCTCCTAGAGTTTTTACTTATGCCTTGTATCACTCTTATTACTCATGGATTATCCTAAAAATAGAGTTGGAGAACCTTTGGGTCATCTTCCTCTTGCCTCACGTGGATTTTTTTAGACTTATTAGGATATATCAAAGAGACTATTGCATATTTCTTTAATTGGAAGTCAAAGTATTAAATAAACATTATAGCTATGATCTTTTAGTTCTGTAACACAAAGTCATGACATTGGATATGAGTCATAACTTTGACATCTTTTATCTGCTTAATGATTGACATACTAAAAAAATATCATGACAATTCCTGTAGCCTTTATAATACAAAGTCACAACAACTCATTTAATCTCTGAAATACAAAGTCACAATACAAGATACAAGTTGCAACTTTGTGCATTTCACTTATGTAATTGTAACTCAAAAGTCACAAGGTTGAAGAATGGCCACGATTTTGGTTTTTCTCTTGAGCCAAGAATTAAGGCCCTTATGTTGACCGTTGACTCGAGTTTGGCTCCTGTAATATTCTATAGCCAAAATTCACAATGTTAGATCAACGTCATGGCATTGGCTTGAATATTTTATAGTTAGATAAAAGAAAAGTCATGGTATCAGAAGGCTACCATATCTTTTATCACTAGCAAGGTACTTGATTGTTACGATGTGAAATTAATATCATAGCCATGAATTTATTTCAAGCTAGTTCGAATACAACTCTAAGAAATCTTCGTAGCCAAAATAATATGTTTAGCAATAAAAAAATTATGTAAACAATATAATAGTCATGACGTACGAAGAATATCACGACTATATGTGTAGTGTTTTGACCATGAATAAACACTAACTAATCTATAAATACTCAAATAGTAAATCAAATCGTAACATATCAAATACTATAACTTACGTGACTTTTGCTCCACTTCCAGTCACCAATTGCAACATGTTGTATATTTCACACTAAAAACTTTTGATTTCATAATCATTCATCAAAATCCTCCAAAACTAAGTTTTTTTGAAATCATTATAAAATTCTCTCTTTTAAGCAAAATACAACATGAAAATCATATCAAATTGTGTGTATTATTCAATATGTGATATACCAAACAAACTCACAAACTAAAATTATTACTTTTCCTTGAGCAACTCATCCCCCATTTAATAATAATATAAACTACCCTTTTTTAAATCAGTGTTTACTATGATAGAGTTAGAGTATTATATTGTACAAAGATGGCGAGACTAATTTTTTAGTTAAAGAGTCGTGGTGAGAATTAAGCTCCGTGATTAACTTTCAAGATTAA
Source organism: Sapria himalayana (assembly GCA_029783825.1). Lineage (NCBI taxonomy): Eukaryota > Viridiplantae > Streptophyta > Magnoliopsida > Malpighiales > Rafflesiaceae > Sapria > Sapria himalayana. The sequence goes on from JAREIK010000343.1 coordinate 3,615,996, forward strand.
TGAATGATACATTACTTTGTATTAGGCATATCAACGAAGTGAGGCAGGGCCAAGGTGACCCTTCCCGTGCCCAGCCTCATCGAGGATTTTGTAATCCTCACCCCACCTCGCGTCCCATTTAGTGCGGAGCAGGGCAGAGTGGGGAAAATAATAACCTGGGTGGGGCAGTGCAATCCCTGCCCCATTGCCCCGTTTACCATATAATTTTATATTATTTTTTAAAAATGGTAAACGAGGCGGTGCAATCCCCACCTGATCACTGATGTTTGCTGCTAACAAGTACTGCTTACTTAGTGCTCATTTTCATCTACCACTGCCGAGTTCTGATTGTGTCTGTATTTCAAATGCGAGTCTTCAGTTCAGTCTAATCTTGCTTCTACAAGTGATGAGTGCGTGAGCCAAGACTCGACACTAGAGAGGAGAGGAGCAACACTGACGCGATGGGAGAGGGAGACGAGAGAGGTCAAAGGCAGCCCATGAGTCATGTCTGACACTAGACGTCAACTGGAAAAATGATTTGCCCATGCACTTGTGGACAAAACTAGAGGTGTCAAATGGGTCATGCCAGGCCGGGCAGGTTTTTTCGGGCCCACTGGGCTGGTGTGCCATTTCAGGCACGGCATGGTTAGTTGGAGGTAAGGCCCGACACGGGCCCGTGGCCCAAAACCTGTCCAGTTTTGGGCTGGTTCAGCCCAGTTCGGGTTAGGCAAAAACCCTAATTTTAAAAAAAATTAAGGTTTCGAAATAGTGCCTAAACCACCATGTCAGGGCTCGTTGAGCCTCGCCCATCGGGCGTCCCCCCTTCGTGACCACGCTAGGTGCGTGGTCACCCATGTCGTGCCCACAAGTCGGGCACTCATGTCGTGCCTGGCATGGCACGCGGACCGAAATCCCTCAACTTGACACGGCATGAGCAGTGCCGTGTGTGCACCCAGCAAGAGCTCAGGCACGGCACTTTAGCGTGCCGTGCCGGCCTAGGCACGATTGATACATGCTGGGCCTGGGCCGGCCTGTCCCGTTTGACACTTCTAGGCAAAACATTATGAATAATTTAAAAATAAATAATATTTTTAAATAATATTATTTATGAGGCAAAGATCAAGGTAGGAAATTATCCTCCCCTTACCAGCCTCAACATGGGGCAAATTGTTTTACCCCATTCTCGCTCGTAATCCATCAGAGCGGGGAATCCCCACTCTGTTCAAGTCCGGTACAGGAGAGGCAAGTTGGGGTCAGGGCAAAATATCATCCTTACTTTTTATATGACTACCTACATATCATTATTATATCACATAATATTAAAAAAAAAATTTGGGTTACCTCCCAAACAACACTATGTTTAACGCATTTAACTAGACCATCAATAAGTTCATACCTCTATTGTTGACTTAGCTATCCAAACTAACTTTTTAGTATATTTCTTTACTTCCTCTTTTGTTTTTGGTTTTTCTTTCAAAATTAAATCATCCTAATGGCTTGTTTCTTTTGAACTTCCTTTACTAGGTTCCTACTCTATGGAAGCTACAACTTTTTTGAGAGTCGCCACACTATGCTGGGTTGTGGAATGAGTATTTACTTTCAGTAACATAATTACAAGGACACTATATGGAACCAAGACTAATAATTTTAGCTTATGGAACACCAAAGTCACAATATTGTTGGAAGTCGTGACTTTGATCATTGCTTTATCATGTTTCATCACTTCCTTAGGAATCTTCAAAACTTTCATTTCTATTATGTAGTACTTCATCCTTTGCCCATTCACTTTGAATTCATCTCCACTTTCTGATATCATTTTAACTATTCATGAAGAATGACCACTAAAATTATTACAGAGACTTCAACTTCCCTAAGAATAGCTTAAAATGACAATTAAAAAGTAATACTTTCTCTTCAATTTTGAATTCCCTCCTTTATATATTCTTGTCATGTCATTTTTTAATTTTATCTTTATAAATACATGAATTGTTATAAGTCCCATTGCTCAACTCTTCCTGTTCACTCATTTGCAATAGTTTTCTTTCTTTCACATCATTAATATCATAATTCAATTGTTTGATGGTCCACCAAGTTTTATGTTCTAGTTAGATCAATAAATATTGAAGCTAATCTTTTTTGGATAGATTAACCATCTTTTCTAAGATATTTTTAATCTCTCTATTTGATATCTCAGCTTGTCCATTACTTTGCGGATGATATGAAAATTCCTTCTTATGCTTAGTCACATATTTAGTCAAGTACACAACAAATAATCAGTTGCATAAATGACTACATTCATTACTTATGATATATCATAGTATATCAAACTCAATGAAAATATTTTTGGGTAAGAAATCTACAATTATTTTTATATCATTTTTCACTGATGCTATGGCTTCCACCTATTAAGACACATAGTCTGCTATCTCTAAAATATAGTCCTTCCAGCAAGATTCCAAATAGGGACCCATGAAATCAATTCCCCACATACCAAAGATTTCTATTTCCAGGATACAATTGAGCAGCATTTCATATCTCCTAGATTGTAGCATGATCTTTAGCATTTATCACACTATGATATCATCTTTTAACAGTCTCAAGTAATTATGGCAAAAAAAAATCAATTTGTAATATCTTTTGAGCAGTCTCATTACATCCAAAATATCTCTAATATGGTGCCAAAATGACATTAAGGATAATTATCATTTGTTCTCCTTCAAGTAAACATTTTCTTATTATTTGATCGGCATATCTCCTAAACAACAGCAAATTGTCCCATAGACAATTTCTCATATTATACAAAAATTTATTCTTTTGGTGTATAATAAGAAAGGGAGATAAGACATCATAAGCCAAATAATTAACAAAGTCAACATATCAGAGCAATTATGCTTCCACAATCAAAATGTGTTCATCCAGAAAACTATCCAATATTTCAGCTTCTACTACTCTTTTAATCCCATATTCCAATCATGACAAATAGTAGGCAATAACATTTTCATTCCTTTTCTTGTCCTGAATTTCCAAATCAAATTTTTGGAAAAGAAGTATCTACTTTAACAATTACATTTGTGCCTCCTTTTTCATCATTAAGTAATATACTATGCATGATCAGTATAAATTATCACCTTTATTCTAAGTATGTATGGTCAAAACTTATCATATGAAAAAAGCATAGCTAACATATCTTCTTTGTGGTTGTGTAATTTACTCAAACTTCGTCTAAAATCCAACTAACATATGAAATTGCTTTAAATATTTTATCATGTTTCTATCTAAATACAACCCACACAATATATGCAATTGCGTCACACATGACAAAGATAAATCAACTTGTCACATGAAAAAATCATAGCTAATATTTCCTTTCATGTGATTATGTAATTCACTTGGGCATGGGTTTCGTTTAAAGTTCGACTAGCATATAAAATTACTCTAAAGATTTTAGCACGTTTATATCCCAAAATGGCCTCCATCGTAAATACACTTGTATCGCACATGATAATAAATAGATCTTCCCATTGTGGCTCTATCAAAATAAAACTTTCGACTAACATCCTTTTCAATTCTTCAAATGCATCAATGCACTCCTGACCAATATCAAATGTTGTGTCTTTCTCCAATAGCTTATATAATGATTCATCATCTTCAAAAAGCTACTAATAAATCACTGGTAAAATCCTACATATCCAAGAAAACTCATCACCCTCTTAACTATAATGGGGTGTGGTAATGTTTTGATCTCAGACACATTTGTATCATCCACCTCCAATTATCTAATCAATATTGCATATTTCAGTACAATTCCTTTGTTAACCACAAAGTAATATTTCTCCCAGTTGAAAATGAGATTCTTCTCTTTACATCACTTCAACAGAACCTCTAAGTTCTACAAACATCCTTCAAAAGAATTCATACGTACAAAAAAATCATTCATAAATACATCCATGATCTCCTCATTCAAGCTTGTAAATATAACATTCATACATCTCTAAAATATCACCGGTGCATTATAAAAATCAAATGACATCCTCCTAAATACATAAGTTTCATAGGGAAAAGTGAATGTCAGTTTTTTTATCTAATAAATGGATCAAGATCTAATTATATCCTAAATATCTATCTAAAAAATAATAGAATAAATGAGATAAAATTGTCTATATCTAATCCATTAATGAAAATTTATAGTGATCTTTTCATATTTGTTTTGTTTAATTTCCGATAATCTACACACAGGCATCATTCATTAGTTGCACATGTCAAAATCTCTTATTCAAAAGTGATTTTAACTACCATAGACCCTTATTTCTTCGGCATAATATGAATTGGGCTCATTCACGAACTAGCAAACATGACATATATGATACATGCCTTCAACAATTTACGATCATTTTTTTTTCACATCTTTTATAATTGGATTCAACCTCCTTTGGTGCTCAATTGTCAACTTCACATCCTCTTCCAATAAGATCTTATGTATGCATACAGATAAACTGATTCATTTGATATCATCTAACAACTAAGCAATATTACCAACATATTTTGTGACAAGGAAGGATAACATGGGTGATACTTTTGTGAAACTTATTAGAAATCCTCTAGAAAAACATATCGAATATGATTTGGCAATGCTTTCAGGATCAATTCATATGAAGTTGTCCAATCTTCTTGGTTCTCTTCCTCTAGCACCATGGCATGGACAAAAGTCAAATCGCTAGCACACCCAGAGTCCCCTAAGAAGGTTGCGACCCTGGAACTAGCCACGACTTTCTTCTATAAAGTCAAGGCACTAGCACTAGCCACAGCTACCTTCTCCAGAGTTGTAGTTGTGTCATGAGCTACAACATCAAGCCTCTCCTCATTCTATCCCAAAGTTAGAGCTCTTTTTGACCCCACTAGAATAGTTGCAATGTATTTCCCTTATGTTTGTTGATATTCAATTTTTTATTGTTTCAAACTAAGATTTGCATGGATTCCTCTAATTTTTTGTTTATAGGTTTTCTTGTATTGTGCTTATCATTCTAAATCATTGTCATTCTCCAATTTCTCACTTCATCATCAAACCTTCTATAGTTCTATTATGAGATTCTTCGATATCATTATTTTTTTTCATATATGCAAGCAACATACTCAACAAATCATCAATTTTCGAAAGTAATTTTTCAAAGAGCTCATTCTGGCATGGCCTTTCTCCATAGCTATCATATTCAAAATCTCCACACCAACCAACTATCTGAAAATAAGTATGTTCAACATCATTATTAGGCACGAAATAAAAGTCACAATATGGGATAAGAATGTTCTCTATCATGATGAAAATATGACTCATACATGATCCTCTCATTTCTTAATGTCCCAAGATATTAGCATAATTCCAAATTTTCACTTACATATGAATGATGGTTGAAACAAAAAGAGGATAAAAATATTAAAGATAAAATCATTATAATTATAAAATAAATACAATATATACAATACAAATCTCAACGAAATAAAATAAAATAATATTATCAAAACTAATAAAAATAAAACTATCCATTTTCAAGGATAATTACGTCAATTAAAATTAATCAATTAAAACTAGAAAAACAAACTCTTGACAACGATGTCAAAATTTATTAAGAATTTGTCAACACCTAATTTTATTGTTAGGTGCGTCCCAAAGATTAGTTGGGCAAAGGCCTCTCGTCCAATATTATTTTACAAATATACAAATCATACCAACAATAAAGTAAGCTTTTAATATAGATATCGATCTCTCATGAATTACATACAAAATATTAAATCAATCAATTATAATTAATAGTTACTCTAATAAACACAATAAATAGGATTCAAGTTATAAATCCTAGATTCTATAGATGATTCATATTTTATTTTGTAATGAAATTCATTAATAATTTTAGTATGATTATGCTTAGTCATAAAACAAAAACTAGATAATTGTGGAATGACCTCTTAGCCTACCGACATATAAAGTAGTTATTAACTATTAAGTCATTTCCAATAATGATCTCATCATAATTATCTCATCAGTATTTTATCACTAAGACAACACATCATCTTTGCTCATAGGTTATTTAAAATCTTCACCTTTTATTCAACTCGTTAACTACCCTTAACGTTTGCTTCCAGTACACATATTTATTCTCCAACATCTAGAATCTTTCTCAACGAGAATTAATATGTAAATAAAAATATTTACACTTTCAGTTTCGTTAATATCATATTCACATAATTAGCATACTCTTTCCTTCATACTTTGCAGGTGATGACCATATGACCGAATATAACTTAGGACTATCACTACCATACGAATCATATCTATCCAAGTATGTCACATGCATAATTATTTAAGGCGCAAGACGCACTGAGGCGCAAAAGCCTTTTGGGGCCTAAAAGCACAAGGCACACTTGAGGCGCGGGCTTTTTTATTTGAGGCGCACCCAACCTAATACACATAAAAATTATATATTTTACTAAATGTAGTCTTTAATTTTCATCTATTAATAAACTAAAGAACATCAAAGATAAAAATCAAATATTAATAGTGCTCTCATCATCCAAATATTCAAATTTTTAAAATAAATAACAAACATTCAAAGTTCTAAAACAAAATAAACACTCATGTATCTACATCTAAATCTAAATCAAGAAAGTCTTCATCAATATCATCCTCATCATCAATCTTCCACTCTCCCTCTTCTTCATCTTCCTCTCCCGATGAATAGAGCATCTCTTCATCTTCATCAATCAAAGCAAAAGTAGGAATATGTTTAGAGCTAGATGGACTTGACTTTGGTTTTGGTGTTGGTGTTTGTGTTTTGCTTGGTTTAGCTCTTGTATAAACCCTAAGCTCCACTAGCTCTTCCAACATCACCCCATGTTAAATCATCACCTTCAAACACCAAATCATCTTCTGCAACACTTTCATCTTCATTCTTCCCATCAATCAAAAAATACTCAGCTGAATGCAAAGGCTGATAAAGTTGAACCTTCCACCTCTTATCAATGATTTTCATGATTTCCCTATACTTCTCTTCATTCCCATTAAAGCTTTTGATGATGATTTCCTTCGCCTTTTTCATGGATACGGACATGGGGATACGATACGGTAGGATACGGGGATACGATAAATTTCAAAAAACTAGGATACAGATATGACTAGGATACGGCATGAAAAAAAAAATAAATACAAATATTATCCATTAATAGAAATTTATTTAAATAAAAAAAATACTCAAACATTATTTTTACAAATATTACAACTCATTTTATTGTATAATTCTGCATGAAAAAAAATAATGCATTTTAAATAATCTATATTATTTCAAAATTAATTTAATCTAATTTTTTTCTCCATTAATACTATAATACAATTTTCATTATATTTTCATTATTTACATATTACATTAATTTATTTAAAATAAATTATATAACAAAAACTATTATACTTACATATTATATATTACTAAATATTACATACTACAAAAAGTATTCATATTTATATATTTCATATTTTAATATTGCATATTTATTATTATTCTTAAAATCATGTATTTAACATTAAAATAAATTATTTGTTTATTATAATTTGCATATATATTAAACAAACAATAATAATTAAAATATAAAAAAATATATTAAAACCCTCTAACTCCTGCCCCATCCTGTTACTGTATTTAAAATAATTAAAATTATACTTTGAACCCCCCCCCCCTCCCGTTACAGATTATAGAATTAGGTTACCTTAGGTGCTATTGGCGCCTCGGCGGTGTGCTCCTCGTCCTCAGCTTCCAACTTCTCTCCACTCCTCGTTAGCCACGTCAGAATCATAAAAATAGCATCGGTTTGGTAACCGACGCGTAGGTTTCGTAATTGCACCTCACCCGCCTGCGCCTCGCCTGAAGCGAGGTATTTTTCCCGGGAGTGGTGGCGCCTGAGCTTTAGGCACGCCTCAGGCATGCCTTTCATAACTATGGTCACATGGGTTACCTAATATTGTCCCCCACTACAATAGATGATCCCCAAATTAAGCTGAAACCCTTATGAGAACATTCTACTTATCATCTAATATCAATTGATGATTGATTCCTCTAAAAATACATAATGAAGTGACATATAAAAACGTCCATACTTTTTATTTCATAAATATCATACTCACAACAATTAAGTATACCTCAATTTTAGGTTTTGATGTATAAGTTTGTCTCAAACATCATAATTGAAACTATTGTAACTTATTTCCTACTATATATGAGTGTATTTTTTATTTTTGTGGCATATCTATCACAATCTACCACTTCAATTACGCATGAACCTACTAATAATCAAAACCTTAGTCTTTATTTTATTTTATTACTATATCATTCATAACCAAACAATATCATAACAAAACATCATGTTAAAGTATCAAATAAAATATCTATCATAATGAAACAAGTAGATTCTCAATTTAACTTGAAATTTGGAAAATAACATATGAGACAAGTATTAATTCATCTCCTTCAAATCTAGGTGTCCAATTTGAATCATCATGAGAATCTAAACTTTAAAACCTAAATTACTAAAAACTTGTTAAATTTACCTTGATTTTCTCCTGGAAGAGGGTTGGAAGGTATGTCTGCCTCTTAGGGTTTATACTTGTTTCTTGTATCGTCCTTATTGCTCGTAGATCGCCCTAGAAATAGAGTCGTGAAGCCCCTTGGGTCATTTTCCTCATGCTCCTTGAGGATCCTTTTAAAATTCTTAAGATTTTCCTTATGCACTCGAAGCCTAGTGCGGGTTTCTTTAATTGGAAATCACAACGTTGAGTATGAATCATGACGTAATCACTTCCCTTTATTTGATGATCACAACACTGAGAAAAGTTATGAAGACTCATTTAACCTTATAACACTGAGTATTGGGGCTAGACACAAGTTATGACTTGGTGCATTTTGCTTCTATAACCCAAGAATTTGGGCATTGAAAAATGGTCGTGATTTTGGTTTTTCTCTTGAGCCAGGAGTCGCAGAGCTTGTATTGGCCAGAACTCGAGTTTGGCTCTCCGTAATATTCTATAGCAAGAAGTTGAAACATCATATTTAATGTCATGACATTGACTTAGGTATTCTATGGATTGGTAAAAAAAATCATGGAATCTGGAATCATGGATTGGTAAAATATTTGGTTGCTACGATATAAAATTAATATCACGATCATAATATTATTTTGAGTTAGTTCGATTGCAATTCCAAGAAATCTTCACATCAAAAAAAATTAAGTTACACAATGAAAGACTTATGCCAACAAAAGAATAGAGTCATAGCATAAAAAAATTATTATGACTATATATGTGGAATTTAATTTTTTTTCACCCTCCCCTCAATCCCCCCTTACCAACCACAGGGTAGATGCATATGACAAACATCCACACTGGTCAATTATCTCAGTAGTAATTGCAACCAATCATGTTTAACGTTGAAATTCTTATAAGATCTAGTACATAGAGTAAAAAAATTATCATGACTATATATGTGAAATTTCAACCAAGAATAAATATCAAAACTAATCTATAATTATTCAAATAAGTAATTAAATTGTAGCATGTCAATATTATAATTTGCATGATTTTTCATTCCCCTTATAGTCACTAATTCCATCAAGCCACATATTTCATACTAAAAACTCTTAATTTTACAACTATGCGTCAAAATCCTCTAATACTAAATTTTTATGAAATTATTACAAATAAACTTTTCTTTCAGATAAAATATATTGTGAAAATCATACCAAATTAGTATTATTCAAGATTTGACATACCATATAATAGAACATTTTAACACACCCTCCTCGAGCTCATGGATAGACATCTAGAAAAGAATAATTATAAAAAATTTTAAGCATGGTGAACTACGTTTTATCTCCAACAATAGGATTTTTATTTTTCCATCATAGCTTCTTCAAAAACATATATAAAAATTCATAATACACTTGATAAATAAATAATATGATTACCTATAAAAATTTTACAAACCAAATTTTTTATTACTACTTTTGGGCATATAGTTCATTCCATAATCTACACATTGTGTTTGAATGTATATTTCTAAACCCAAATGGTTTCATCCATTGTGATATTTACTAGAAAAGAATATAGAAAACTCAACTCTAAATCACCAGCTAGACATGAAGCAATTTTTTCATCATGATTACATTGAAGGTGATGTGTATATGGAACAACCACATGAGTAGTATAGTCAAACACAATTTACATATTATGTAATACACTATGTAGCCTGAAGCACTCAATAATATTACCAAATAAAACTAAAAATAAATGTAATAATTCTCAATAATATTATCATATAAACAAATCCTTCTAAACCAGACAAATAAGATTAGCACAACTCCACATTACCAAAATTGGAGAAAAAAAAGTAATTTGAAACATTTTCAAGACTTTTATAAAAATATTAGTTGGCTACTCTATTATCTAAATAAATAATATAATAATAATTTTATCTTAGATATTCTTCATAAGCAAAAAATATATATATTATCCAGTCATTAAATATCAAATTTGAAACTATATGAGTCATTGTCTTACTGTTACATAAAGAGTTAAGAGAAAAGAAAATCAATAACCAATCTTCTCAAGTACGTGACACATCCAAACTATCTTAAAGTAAATATCATCATTGCTCTAAACTCTATCTTTGTACTAGAACTTAAAATAACTTCTTCAGGTACGACAATGCCTTGCAAAATCTATAAATTAGATCTAGTTATACTGCACAAAATACAAATGATTGCTCTATATATATCACCTCCTCTAAGTCATCATGAAAAAATCTATTCTTAATATCTAGTTGGTATAGCCTTTAATTATGAAATATTACAAGAGAAATAAAAGTCTGTATTGAGATCATTTTGAACACTTGAGAGAAAGTGTCATAAAAGTTCACATAAAACAACAAAGTACTAGTTTTAAAATATCATTAGAGTGAATAACATATATCTTTTTATTATGTTATTCCCGTAAGTCATAGAACTAGTTATCAAATTCTATTAGAGTGGGGGGCATGCATCTCTTCTAGTATGGTATGTCATCATACTAGATAAGATAATACCAAATATCACAGAATGTAACTTGAGTATTATGATACTTATAAAATATAAGAAAGAATAAGATAAAAATATGATAAAACTTATAAAATTTGGTGTTAGGTACAAATCACATGTCCATTTTAGAGAGCAATCAGAAAATCAAGCTCAAAAGGATTATTAGCATGATCATCTAACTCTTCAGTAGGCTCATCTCTAGTTAAATCAAGATTAATGTATTTTTCCTAGTATAGACTTTAAGTTTTTAGTGATTAAGTCTTCTAATTATTGACTCAATATGAGCATGTACTAGAGGACTCTGAGTCTAAAGGATATCTCCCTTATTGAGACACCTCATTCTATTCAAAATCAATATGATCTAAATTTTTTAGTAAATATGATAACTCTATGAGATCAAACTAATAATACAATCATGAATAAACAAAACACACAAAAGTAATAAAAATTCAAGTTAAATATTATTATATTTGATAATTTTAAAATATTTATCATTAATTACAAACATATTTTTAGAATAAGAAATATATATAAAAAATAGGGTATAATTATCAGAAACATGAATATTAATTCATGTGTCAATAATTTAAAAGCCAGAAATGGATATATGAATAAAATAATTTCTCGAAACACCTCAATCTATTTAGAATCAATATCATCTATATTTTTTAGTAAATATGAAAACTCTATGAGTTTAAACTAATAATACAATCATGAATAGACAAAACACATAAAAATAATAAAGACTCAAGTTAAATATTATCATATTTGATAATTTTCAAATATTTATCATTAACTACAAACATGTTTTTATAATAAGAAAAATATATAGAAAATAGGATATAATTATCAATAACATGAATATTAATTTATGAGTCAATAATTTAAGAGCCTGAAATGGGTATATGAATAAAATAACTAATGAAACTTAAAAGAAAAGAAAAATCTAATGTTAACTTAGAAATAAATTTTATATATTATTCTCTAATAAGTATAGATGATATGGTAAATGAACTCTATATGATTTATGGATAACTTTGATAATCAACATGTCTCTCTCAATATTGTGTAAAATTATTGGCCTCCTATCCCTCCTCTATGAAAATAATATCTAATAGATATCTTTAATTTGGCCCATCATACTGCAATGTATATATTAAACTAAGACTCTCTTTCATATATTTCTATTATAATAATTTCTCTTTAGACTGCCACAAAATTCTGGTTCCTACAAAAATAAAACTATAATACTAAATTAAGATTTTTACAAACCTTAAATTTTATTTTTTGTATTATGTCGAAACCATAATTTCGATTTACAAGCCTTTGTACTATGCCCAAAAAACACCCCACTAGAGCCTCGGGCACACCACCGCACGTGCCTCTGCCATGCTCAGGCACACCATCACGCGCACCTTTGCCCTGCTCAAGCAAACCACCACGCTGCTTATGCCCTGCTCAAGCACATTACGACATGTGCCTTTGCCTTGCTAACACACACCACTACATGTGTGCCCTGCACAAAAGCATGTGCTACCATATAACACGGTGGATGTGTGACAGCTATACTTGGCACATAGTAACTATAGCCTCTTATTCCACATTGTGTGTGCATACATTGTGCTAGTATAGTGCATGCAATTCTGTATCTAGAGTTTGTAGACCTTGTCGCCACAAACCTAGAGTTAAAGTTTCCTTATGATTAACTCTGATACCATGCTAGAAAATAATACTAAAAATAAATGCAAACTCTATAATTGATATTATCATACAAGCAAACTCTTATAAACTGGACAAATAGAATTGAGACAACCTATAAGTTAGATACTATCATCAACAGAATAATTAAAAAAAATAGAAATACAACAATAATAAAGCTGAAAACTACAACACAATAAAAAAAAAGTAATCATCATATATAAGAACATACCTCATTGTTTGTCCCATGTCCAAGCTGACCATATTGTGGAAGGCCTGCAGTTCTAGGAAAAGAATAATATTTTCAGAATTAGTAAGAACTCATGTATATCAAATACATTTAGGAATTAAATATAGATATTGCAAAAATAGTGAGAGAGAGAGAGAGAGATAGAGGAACCCAACACAATTTGTATAACCATACAATATAGAAGCTCCTTCAACACAAGACAGCCAAACAGTAAATTCAGCCCCACAAGCAGCTGCTTTGACATCAGAGACACGAGACAGAATGGGGGACAACTCACTTTCTACAAATAGAAAAACAAAGGTTAAATGAGAAAACAAAAATAAAATAAATAAAACTCTTTCTCTATTCAGAAAATAAAATTTGCTTAGGATCTACTTGGAATTATTGTGGAAACTACTTTTTCAAAATGCTGTCACCAAAAGCTTTTTTCACAAAAACATCAAAATTTTACTTCTATGATTTATCCTACTGTGTGGAGTGCAACAATACAAATAAAGAATACATGTAGATTTTCAAAATGCAGAATTTCTAAAAAAAAAACTGATTTGTTGACAACAATGACATGCTGTATGAAATGTTATCTGTTAGAATATAGAAAGTGTTAAAAATTAATATAATAAAATTAATAAAAAAACGTAGAACACTCTTCACTAAATACAAGCATGGCATAAAACATATAAATCACAAGTAAAATTGACAGAGATACTCTTGTACAGTGAGCATTCCACTGCACATATCAAATAATATAACTGAAAAATACAATTTACAAACTAACACTCCCACATCAAATTCTGACACATATATCATGCACATCAAGTTTTAAAGAGACAAAATTAAGTTAAATCCTCTTAATAGTTTCGTAAAATATATGTTAGCTGATCTTTGATAATCATATTAATTATAAAATTTATGTCATTTTGAATATTCCTCGTATAAAATAATAATTAATCTTAATATATTTTATTTGTTATAATTTTATTTTTATTTATTGTCTTTATTATAATTTTGATGGAAATACCCAACATGTGCGATACCATAATCCTATTTGCCCGTTATATAAGCACATTGTTTGTACTTTGATTTTATTGAATGTTATTGTATTGATTTATTATTCATGTAGATGAAAGATTTTACTGGCTATCAGAGCAAATACTTTAGAAAAAATAAATATTATCGTGTGTGTGTGTGTGTGTGTTTGTGTGTGCATGAATGGGTGAAGGCTATGAATGAACCCTAGAGATAGAATGTGAATTAGTATTCACATTACTCATAATCATTATTTATTTACTTTTTTTTTATTTTGAAAATATTATTATAATCAATTACAAATCTAATTAAGTTTGAAAACTAGAATTATTCAACAAAAAGAGGTGCTTGGTTTTGATTTTGGGGAAACCTACCACTAGTAAATGGTTTTGGTGAAATCTTAATTTCCCAATATAATTACTTTGAGATTTCCTTCTCTAGATGACTAACTTATGAAAAAATTAAAAATCCAATTAAGTTTGAAAGCTAGAATTATTCACCAAAAAGAGGTGCTTGGTTTTGGTTTCAGCAAAACCTACCACTAGTAAATGATTTTGGTGAAATCTTAATTTCCCAATAGAGATACTTTGAGATTTCCTTTTCTAAATGACTAACTTATGAAAAAATTAAAAATCTAATTAAGTTTGAAAGCTAGAATTATTCACCAAAAAATACTAATCACAACAAGAACAAAAGTATGAGAGTCTCAATTCAATATACACATTATAAAAAAGTTAATTATTGGATATTATTTCTAAAAAAAAATCAAATATATTATACAATATTAAGAGAGACAAAATAACTAACTAAATTATTTAGAAATTCTCTCAAAGTTTATTCATTATGATACTTAGTAAAGAAATATAAATAAGACATATCTTTAAAACAAAAGCTAACAAGTTGCTTTCTTTAGATATTATTAGTTGTGTCACTTATAATCACATATTAACTCTTTAATTATCTTCATATGAATCGGTATTTACAGTACTGATAATCATAATTTATTTATTTTTTTTTTGAAAATATTATTATAATCAATTACAAATCCTCTAAAGTCATTGGATATGACAGTATCCAGCTTAGTTTATTGTTTATTCATTGTATTATGCTTATTTTTAATTAGCATGTTAGTCAAGTTTTAGTGAGTTTCCTTTTCCGAAATACTATATTTTGAATTGAGTTAGTTAGATTATATGTATTATCTCCTAAAGTAAAATTCTATTATATATATTTAAGTATGTTAGACCCTTTACTTGTTTATTCTCAACTTGATTACCTATTACTAGTAAAGTTAAAAATATTTTACTTAAATCTTTTGAGCTTTTTTAATTGATATGTAAGACATCAATTAAAAAAATATATCAAAAATTTTTTATCTTACATGTCAATCAAGTATAATTAATGATTCATTCAATATAATATACTTAGATATATGAGAACCAAATAAAAATATAATCAAAAAGTAATGTTATTGATGACTGCTAATGATATACACATGTATATCTTTTTTATTATAAATCATTTGTAATTTTTACTTTTCAAATATTTCATACAATAATAAAAAATAAATTTTATAAAAATATTAAAATATTAAAAAATGATAATATATGAGAATATATATTAAGTAATTATAGCACTTATCATAAGGATTATCAAATTATATACTATACTTTCTATGTCAGTACACTAATGCAAAAAGGGTATGAATTTTTATACTTGAGACTAATAGGATTTGAATAAGTAACTATAATTTTTTTTTAGCAAGACTTAATTTTTAACATGACTAGCAAGGGTGTGAGTCCAAAAATTATGCTTATACTCATTACTTTATTTTTATCACATGTAGTTCCACCTAGACTATTACTTAGTAGAGAGAATCATCCTTCGACTATATCAAAACTTATTGGTATACAATATAACATTGCTCTTATGGAATCATCATATCTAATATCTACTAACAAGTAAAGAACAAATTAATTCTAAAGAAAATAAAAATTTTTAAAAGGAAAAATCTCCTTCAAATCTATATGATACAATAATCTATGAGTCTTCCCTAATACATGCTCATGTAGAATCAAAAATTAAGTAACTTGACCACTCAAAAATTAGAGAATATATCAGGAAAAAGAAGCATTCTCAACCAAATCAGACCATAAATGAGCCTACTGAAGAGTCAAATGATCTTTCAGCTAGCTCATATGATCATGACCTTCTGATTGCTCTCTAGAAGAGATAGATGAGTTGTACTCAATAGCTAATTTTACTTATTTTGTCACTCTCATTTTGTTCCTTCTTTATTTTATTTGTTAAATCATTTAAAAGTACTAGGATATTCAAGTCGTCTTCTAAAGTATTATCTCATTTAGGATGACACCAAGCCCATGATAAAAAAAGATAGATGCACTCCACACTAAAAATACTTGGGAACTAGTACTACAACCTTCAAAAAAATAAATTGTTGACTGCATGTAGTTGCTCACTTTAAAGACATCCAGATAAAAAGATAAATTATATTAAGACAAGACTTGTTATAAAAAAATTCACTTAAAAATTTAATATGGATTATTAGGATATTTTCTCTCAAATAACTAAGATAGTCTTAGTACAAATTATTATTTCAATGATAATATCTCATAGTTGAAAGATATACCAGCTAGACATGGAAGATATATTTCTTCATGAAGACATTAAGGATGAAATATATATAAAGCAATCATATGATTTTCAAATAATATAATCAAATTTAATTTGTAGATTTAAGAAGATATTATATAGCCTAAAATAATCATCAAAAGCCTAATTTATGAGATTTTAAGAAGCAGTCATCCCATTTAGGTTATAAATGTGTTACAAAATTTTCTTTATTTGTTTGGAGAAGTCTTTATACCGATAATTTTGTTGATTATGTACATAAATAATATTCTAATTATGAAAAATTACGAGTTAAAAATCATTAAACTCAAATAATACCTTCAATCAAAATTCTAAACAAATGACTTTAAGAGAATGTGATACTTTTTTATGATTGGGGTGACATATTCCAAAACAAGGTGTAAAATGAGATAGATATATCTCCTTTGTTTCAAACATGAACAATTGAATTGAAAAAAATTTGTCTAAGAGTCTATCACAATAAAATAATAATAAAATATGCAACTAAAGCATTGATTTTCATTGTTTCTAAACTAAAAAACTCATATTATTTCCTTATCTTCTGAGATTATTCCACATTTGAATTTGTTCAAATGAGATAGATTGAGAAAATATATGAAATAGCTTCCTTATGTTCAATAAGTAGTATTGAATATTTCAGAATTTCTTATTTGAGTGTGTTTTAGAAATTGTTCGAAATATTTTTTATTTTTAATAAAAATTTTTGTTTTTTCTCACCTTATCTCATTTCTCTCTTCACTCCCTTCCCGAACCCGAACACCACCTAAAAATAAAATTATAATCAGATCTCAACATGATGTCAGAGCCCCCTTTTCTCACATGAGTGGTGGCATTGGGTTGTGTGTTCAATGGTACACCTTCCACCAGCATCGGTGATAGTGTGCATCAGCATTTGGGGGTGACAACGAAATGTCATCTTGCTGTTGAGGCATAAGTCAATATTCAATGATATTTTTCAGAGATTCTTGGTATGTTGTGGTATTAAACATGCAACAATATGATATGATATCATTGAAAATTGGCAAAATAATACCAGTACATATCAAATACAATAAGTGCAATAAGTATGTATATAATTAATATTGCATGAAACTTCTATTTTTGAAAGTTTGACATAGAACTGTGATGGTTTGTACAATTTGTCTGTTTGATATTTTTTTTGAAGATTTATTATATTATGAAACTTTTATAAATAAGGATAAATGACTGAAATTAATATGATATCATTGAAAATAATTCAATGAAAATTAATGATATATATGCATTCCATATGAGCTTAATTGGTAAGGATGTGATTTATGACCCAAGATTACATGTGACACCAATTGAAGAACCTACCTCAAGCCGAGATTGATAAGTTGGTAATGATTGATGCGCAACTACTAGTGCATCTATGACAATCAATTGATTACGGTGTATACAATATATTTGACTCTTGTTACACATGTAAAAAAATTTAGGACTTGACAATAACGATATACTCTTCCGAAACATTTTACTTGTATGATAGTATTACACAATTATTAGCATGCAGACTAACTGATCAAGATGATGTGAGTTATGATACAACTTGAACACATAATTATGAGAGAGAATTATTGGAGTGATACATGTATTAATAAATTAAACCATATTGGAAGGGTTGACCATCAAATTTCTAGAATTTTAAATGCATGCACTTGGAGACCAATATACTATTTTGCAGACCTAAATTATTAGTGAAAAGATACTTCTACTTCTTTCAAAGATTTATCTGAGGGTAACTTAAGCATCTATAACTAGTTAACTACATCTAGATCAAGTAGAATTGATATGATCAATCATAATACTATAGTATCTTTATCTCATAGTGATAATCAAAGAGCTAAAAGAGCTGACATAAATATTCTAAGAGAGAGAAAGTCAATAATGAGATGTTATATCTATGAAAAATTGAGAGATACTCAAGAAAGATATTAGAGATAATAACCTAAATTACAATTAACTTTTTAAGATTTAGAGGCTTTATAATAGCCAACTAGACTCATTCAGATTGGATTCTCTACAACCACATTTACTAGTCTTATTACACCCACAATTACACTTCCTCAAGATGAGTACTCCATATTTCTTTCCTAGTGGTATTGACTTAGGCTGTGACACTTCTACACCTATCACCCTTCCTACCCACCACCTTCCTCTTGATTCTTGAATCATAGATTCAAGAGTTGATATTCATGCAACAGGTAATCACACTCTTTTAATCTCTATTTTAGAATCTAAAATTTTTGATATTGTCATAATCAATTTCATCATTATATAGGCTAAGGGACATATCAATGTCAATATTTGATCTTTACTTTTGACACATGTTATCTTCTTCTGGTGTATTTATGCAGGATCATAAAATAAAACAAATAACTTTCATGAGATTGAGCGAGGTGGACAGTACATATTATTCTCCACCCACCGGAACCCATCACCAAATGACTTTGTGTTGAGAAGATAATTCTACTTCAATCAAAGATTAATCAGAAGATAACTTGAACATCTACAACTTCATCACATAGTGATAGTGAGAGAGCTAAAAAGCTAATAGAGATACTCTGAGAAGGAGAAAATTGATAGTAATACATTATTTCTATGGAAAATTGAGAAATACTCAAGAGAGGTATTATATAATAGACTACTAGAATCGCTCAAACAGAATTCTCTATTATCATATCTATTGGCCTTGTAACACTTACATTTGCTCAAGATGAGTACTCCTGACTTCTTTACTTGAGTATTATTGATTTATGCTGAGACACTTCTATGTTTCCCACCTTTCTCGCCCACCACCTTATCCTTAATTCTTGGATTGTAGATTCGAGAGTTGATACTCATAAGTCATGCAATAAGTAATCATACTCTTTTTATCTCCATTGTAGAATCTACAATTTCTAATGTTATCATGGTCAATGATACTCTTGTATGGGATAGGGAACATGTAATTGTCAATGTTTGGCCTTTTCTTTTAACACATGTTCTCTTCTTCTAGTATCTTTATGCAGAATTAACAAACCAAATAGATGACTTCCATGTGATTGAGCGAGGCAGATGGTACATATTATTCTCTATCCATAGCATCACCATATGATTTCTTGGTGAGAAGCCATATATACTTATTTATAAGATTTATCATAGTGTAACTCAAGCACTACAACTTCATCTAAATCAATTGAAGTTGATATGACCAATCATAACATTATAGTATCTGCATCACATAGTAGGAGTCAGAGAGCTGAAAGAATTGACAGAGATACTCTGAGAGAGAAAATCAATAATAACATATTCTTTCGGTGGAAAATTGAGAGATACTAAGAAAAAGTGTTGGAAGTTACATTCTAAGCTACAATGAACTTTTTGAGATTGAGACTATATAACAAACTATAGTCTATTTCTTGTTACAATTACACTTCCTCACAATTGACCTAGGTTGAGACACTTCTACGTCTACCAGCCTTTCTATTCACCATTTTACTGTTGATTCTTGGATTATAGATATAAAGCTTTGGCAAATTTTCCTAGCTGACATGACTCACACTCTAGGGTTGAAATATCCTTAACTCAAGCAAGATATTTGCAACTTAATTAATGATGAGTAACCAAGCTAATAATGCACAAGTAATAAGTCCAAAACACTTAAAAATCTAGAATTTTTAAGTGTTTTTAGAGTCTCATGATCCTGCAGAAAAATATCAATTAAAAAAAATAGTCAGAATTGAGTTATCTGAAAAAGCAAGTCAAAAATAAAAAACTTGTAGGATAATTAAGAATAAGCAAGATAAAAAATAATGATAAAGAACTAAGTTGGATATTATCTTTTCTAATGATGTTCTAACTTTTGTCATTGATGACAATAAGATTTTCAAAAGAAAAAAAAACATAAAGAATAAAGTATGATTAGCAGTGATGTGATAGTTTGCTCTTATATCAATGATCTAGAAGCTTGAAAAGAGAATACAAGTAAAATAATTAATAATACTTGAAAGAATGAAATAATTTATTGATATCATAAATAAAAATTTGATATACTCCTCACTAGTTGATGTCATGGTAAATAAACTCTAAGAAGAGTCCTAGATGACTCCAATAGTCTACATGTCCCTCTCACTACTACATAATACTCTCAATTTTTTCTTCAAAAATAATATCTAATAATTTTTTCTTCTACAATGAGTACACTAGACTATGACTCTCCTTTAGTTATCTCTACTACAATAATCCATATCATGTCACAAAATAAACAATTGTATCTATTTTTTTTTTCATAAATACATCTATCATAACTATATTTATAGTTTCAGCCCAAAACTCAGTTGTGCACTACCATATGCCTCGGTGCACCATCATCCATTGTCAACCATTGCCATGCACCACCATTCACCAAGGGTTTGCTGATTAAAAACACTACACGTGTCGTGCATCACCGCAACATGCCTATTGCCCCCAATTGCATCTACCACTGCATGCTAGAGACTTTTAACAAATTGTTGTTGCCACAATTCTAGTGATGGAATTTCTCCATCATCGATGCAATAGGCCAATAGACGTCAATGACAATGTCGTCCATCATGTGTCATATTGCACATAGTGGGTGTGCGACAGTAACGAGCAAAAAACAAGATGGGGCACTTAGGGCTTATAGTCCTTACCCACACACACCCTAGGATTTATTTATTTTTTATGATATCACTCTAGTACTATGTTGAAATCCAAACTCATAATAAAATAAAATTCAATATCACTCAGTATTAATAACATAATATATGTCGTCCTTTTATAATAGATAAACAAAATTAGGGTAGCCCACAAATTGGGTGCTCCCACCAAACATCATAATTAAATAAAAAAAACTGAATAAAACCACAACACGAATAAATAATATGTAATATTCTTTAGAATATACAAGCATATTACAAAATATATAAATAAATAATGAATGAAACAAAAAGAAGTATTCTTATGCAATGGACTTTCCAATACACATCATATAACATAAATTTATTAAAAGTAATTGATAAATAATCGCCACACAAAGTAATCAGATATTTCAAAGCAGTTACCCCTATCAAATATTCCTGATCAAGAACCTTAAAAGATTTCAAGAGTCAAAGTTTACCATTTTTTACTGAACCGGAACCCAGCTGTCCATGTTTATTCCAGCCGAATGCAAGGGAATGCCCATCCTCAGTAACAACTACAGTGTGATTCCGTCCCGCACCAGCCATTATAATTTTGTACCTTAAAAGTTAAAAAAATTGGAACTTGAAGAAGTGAACTGTAAGATGTATGCACATGTGCAAAACATAAAAAACATGGTATTGTATACTGTTATTTTAATCAAAATTTAATTGTTACTATTGGTATGCATATGCATAGCATAGCTATTTGACTGGGCGGTCCAGTAACCAGTTCAGTTCAATTTAAAAACAACACCCTTAACAAATTGCCTTAACTAATGGTTCGCCAGATGATTAGGCCAAAATAGTAATTCTTGGGAGTAGTAATTCCAAATTGCAATAGGTGAAAAGATATTGTAAGTGTCATGAATATTTAAAATAACATAAAACTTTCAAAAATAAGAATAATATCAATGAAATAAATCATTTGGAATATTTTCGAACAGAACTTGTTTATTCTTCAAGTGAACTATTTCAACCTAATAAAAGAAAACTCATAATTATTTTTATTATTTTTCATAAGTCATCTTTGCTGCCTAGAAAATATAAATTACATTTTTGGGATTACTAACTTTTTTTTCTTTTTTTTAAACAAACATAACAATGAAATGAAGAAAACATGATTATTTTAATATTACATCAAAGGTTAGTCACATAAATATTTTGTTATCCCTCAAACACAACTCATATTATCCCTCGACCCTTATATGCGCCTCAATGACCCAATGTCAGAGCAGGTAAGACTCCGTCCCAACAACAAGATAGATCCAATTAAAAGATATCCTATAAACATATTCAACATTCATGAGGAAGAAACTCGTGACCACAGAATAAAAATATTTATTTTCTATGTCAACCGAACTATCATATTATAGGCAGTTAATCACATAAATATCAAGTCAAGCACCATCAACTTCAAGATGCGAGCAAAACTAAAGCATATTTGAATTATTTCATAAAATAATTATTCTTGATTGTTTAGGTGTGATTATATAAATATTAATTTATCGGATCTCATAAAAATTTCAAAATTAAATATATTTAGATAAGAATAGTATCATGATGATTAATCACCACCTAGGAAGTCATTGTTTTGCATACATATGTTAAAGATCATGCTCATATCTTAGTCTAGATTCCAATGACAAGTATCATCGTCTAAAGACAATAAATCTCGAATTTGGGTCTCATCAGATGCAGTCTTTTTAATTTTTAAGAATAAAATTATCGAAATATTAATATTTATGATTTATCAAATACTACATTGAAGTGAGGACTTTATACATTAGGTAAAACCTCCTTTTTTTTTCATTATTTCATGGTATAGAGCACATTATATATGAGTTGCACCAATTATAGTGTATATATATATATTTTTTTTTTATTTTCTATTTTTGAGGTTAATAAAAAATATAATCACTATAGTGTGTGTGTGTGTGTGTGTGTGTGTGTACCTAAAACCCAAGAGTATTAGCATGGTATCAAAGTATCAAAAGCCATGAGAACCACATGGTGGTGCAGTGATGCATGACATAGAAACTTAGCAGTTGTCTGGTGCTAAGACTGCACGGTGCAATGATGTAATATTGGTGTTGGTGCATGGACTACATGGAGCAATATTGGTGTATGGCATAGTGGATTGGATGGTGAAATAGTGCAATTATGTGTTGCTTGTGTGGTTGCATTATGTAATGATGCTACAAATTTTTTTATTTTAGTTTGTAAAGAAGTGATGGTGATAATCAATGTAAAATCAAATGGATCAACTTTGTGAAAGTTGAAAGTAAACATTTATTCACAATGAAATACTTTGATGAACTTGAGAGTATGATTCTTGGGTCAAAGATATATGAGATACTTCTTAGATGATCCATCAGATGTTGATTTAGATGAGAGATTATGATCAAGTCATAATTATTAGATTTGTCGATGTCAATTGATTTGAATATTACCAGTAGAGATTATGATTAATACATATATTTAGTTTTTGTCGGTCATATAAAAATGTTTAAGATTTAGTCACTTCAATGTATTCTTTCATAATGTTCACTTAAATGTTACTATTACTAATTTGTTGACACATAGATTGACTGATCATGATGTGACTAAGACACAACCATGTTAAATGATTGATAGTGTGATATATGCATTGAGGAATTAGACTATGCTTAGAAGATTGAGTGACTAAATTCATTATATTTTATACTTGCATTTATTGAAAAAGTAGTATACTATGTTATGAACACAATTTTTCTCCTTGATGAAAAGATACACTTAATTTTCTCAGAGATTTATCAGATGATAATTTGAATATTTACAGCTATACTCAAATCTTCTCCACGTAGTGAAAGTGAGAACTGAAAGGAAAGCTTATAAAAGAAAAAAATTGATACTAATTTGCTATTTTTGTGAAAGATTGAGACACAAGCAAAAAAGATGTTTGACTTTACATCCTAACTTACAGATGGCATTTTGAGATTCAGAGGCTATACAACAAACAAGGAAATCTACTCATGTTAGATCTTCTATGTGTAGAACTACCAGTTTCGTTATACTAACTCAGGATAGAATATTCCAAACTTCTTTTATTGTGGGCTACTAGCTATTGCGAAGACACTTCTACCTCTATTGCTATTTCTTTCTACTTTCTCAATTCAGACTCTAAACTCATATTTAGAGACCAACACTAATGTCACAGGTAATCATCCTTCTATTTTCTCTTTTGTTGATATTAGAATCTTTAATATTAGTATTACTAATGACATCATTTTATGAGTTAGGAAATATATCAATATCAATGTTTGGTTTATTATTTTGATATGTATTCATTTTATACTTAAGCTTTGTCGTAATTTGTTTTTGGTCAGCTATTTTGCTAAATGTACAAGCAAATACTTATAAAATAGGTAGAGATCCAAAACATTAAATAAAAATTAAAAAAAACTATAAACTTATAAAACAAAATATTCCCTCTCAAACTAATACATTGAGGTCCAAAACATCAAGTTTTGTAAAAAGAAAAGTAATTTGGAGCCTCTTTAGGCCCTTTGTGGAGATAATTGTTGGCTGCTCTACTATCTAGAAATAAATTATAACAATAAAATTATTATAAATTTTTTCACCAAGAAAAAAATAGTTCACACCTATGTATTTTGTCCTTGTGTAAAATAGATTGAAGATTATATGCCTTGATATTTGACTATCACAAAAAAAGATAATATGACAAAATTTGATATACAATCTCATCAAGTGTCGCATCCAAGTATCTCACCGGTGACAGTCATCATCACCATAAACTCTAACTCTGTATTGGATCTTAAAACAGCTGTCTAACTCTTACTCTTCCAAAAGATAAGTTGTCTCAAAAAAAAATACAGAATTCTATCACTAACCTTCTCTTGGTGCATGTTGGTGCCCAACTTGAATTAGAATACTTGATTGACTGCATGTGTCTATTATCACTGAAAGAGATCATTAAGTCTTAGAAACTTCTTCACATTCCTTAGTGTGCAAAGAGTTGTACTAAGGTAAATTTACCAAGAAAAATCTAAGAAATAATTAATTATACTGATAATATATGTTATATATAGTTTAGTCATAGTCAAATAGTTAATCTTGCATGTAATTTTCCTATAAGTCATAAAGTCAATTAGAGAGGACCCATCATAAGTAAAATCAATATCAAAGTCTACCCATCAAGAAAATATATAAGTCTACTCAAGTCCTTCATTTGGAACTATAACTAAAAATATTCCTAAAATTAAATGATTCTCAACTCATCTTCTAAAATCAGAATTCATTCACGTATAAATTCAACAAAATCACACTATTATCAAGATTCCTCCAAAAAAATAAAAAAAATATATATATAACATACATTTGAAACCTAAACACAAAGACTACCTATGAAGATCTTGCAAATCAAGCCCCTTGTGAGTACTGCAAGTTGTACAATACATTCCACATAATAGAAACTATATATAATTGTGCTACTTGAAACTCATGTTACTGCTTTAAATACACATCATCCTCATGATCATCATAAAGAAATATATTCTTCACATCTTTCTTGTGTATCGTTCATCTGTGAGATAATATTTATAAAAAATATCATACAAAGATCATTTTAATCACTTGAAAAAATATATCATAATAATTCAAACTATTACACCTTACTGAATCATCTCACAACAAGTTTTATCTTAAAATAATTTACCTTATCATCTAAACTTGTCTTCATAATGAACATCCACATGTAGCTAATAATATATTTTTGAAGATCATAATACTAGTCCTTATGTCTTATTGAAGTGCAGAGCATATATCTCTTCCAACAATGTTTGGCACTATCTTGGATGAGATAATATATTAAAATGAACATGAGCATCTCAATATCATCATATGAAGTAATAAAGAAAATAAATAAAAAAATAAGATAAAAATAAGATAAAACATATGATTATAAGTACAGGGTACAACTTCTATGTCATTTCTAGATAGTGATCAAAATATCAAGATCAAAGAGGCTGACTGTATGATCATGTGACTCTTCAAAAGGCTCGTCTCTAATCTGAACATGCTGAATATGTCTCCTAATATAAATTATAGGTCTTAGGTTATCAAGTCTTAGTTTTTTGTTCAATATAAGTACTGGGGAATACTCATGGATTAATGTGTCACCTAAACATAAAAGAGATTTTCTTATATGTAAAAACTCACTCTTCAGAATCAACCTTATATATACTTGCAAGTATAATGACTCCTAGAGAGTATCATACTATGGAATAACAAGTTAAGATGTAATCCATGGATGATTCTCTCTATTAACTAGTGATTCAAGGAAAAAGTAATAGGTTCAAATATAACTTATAAACTTACATAATTCCTTAACTCATTAAAAATCAAATATTACTCAAAAATAATATCAACACTCACTAAAATCTTACCAAACTCTGATAAATAATATCAATTCCATTATTAAATACTAAAGTATCCTTGGAAGGCATAACTTTAGGTCACATATGACAACTTATCTCATCTTTAAAAAAGATCAAAAACAAAACAAGCATACCCAAAAATTTTGATAAGCAAACAAATTAGTATCTCTTCAAGATGTAGTATCTGAAAAATATACACTTAAATATAATAGAAAAGAGCATCTGATTGATGAAGTAGATTATAATGCAAATCATACCTGCCCAAAAATATTTCAGAATACTTCTTCCAAGTAGAAGTATTCGAATTATATTAATTAGATTTTATTCTTTCTTTTATTAATATCATTCTATTGATATATGCCGATACAAAAAATTAGATATATAATTTCTTGGCCCATACAATAAATATTGAATCTATCTACATATTATCACTTCTTTTTTTTAATATTTTTATTAATTAATTTTTTATTATTTTATTAAATATCTAAAAAATAAAACTCACATGTAATCTATCACAAAAAATTTATTCTCAAGTATATAATAAATAGTTATCAATAAAGATAATCAGATACATAAAGCCTTCTCTAGTCACATCTTTATCCCCATACATCTAAATATATTAGATCGAATAGGTCATTACTCACATCAAAATTACATGAAAAATAGAAAATTCTAATATATTTTTCTAGCAGACATAACTCATATTATATAGTATGCATACTGTTAATACTATGATAAAATATTCTCGATTTAGTCAGTAATGTGTGACTAAATTGATAATATACAAGTAAATGAACCAAAACATTCAAATATTTAGAAAAAAAACTATTGTAGAAAATAAAACATAAGTTACCCTGCTCAATCTCAAATGGAGACAGCATCAAGATTTTCTGATTAGATAAACAAATATTAGTAGAAGTAAAAATAAAATCTAAATTAATTTGTCTAAAAAGATAACTTACTAAAAACAAAATAAAAATAACAATCATGAATAAATATGATATGATAAAGGAATAAATAATCAAGCCAAATACTATCATATCCAATAAATTTGGAAAGTTTTTCATTGGCTAAAAATATATTTTAATAATAAATAATAGTAAATAAAAAATAATTATCAATAATGTGAATATTGACTCATCTATCAATAATTTAGTAGTCTAGAATATGAGTACGAGTAAGATAACCAAAAATACTTGTAGTTATAGGAAGGAAAGTATATGTTAATACATTAGAGAAGAATTTTGTAATTTCATCTCAAGTGAATGTTATAATAAAAAAAGTTAGTGAAGGCTGCTAAATAACTTTGTCAATTATTTGTTGTGCTCTTAGTATCCTATTTGCAAGTAAAACCCAACAACTACTCTTAGTGTGATACTTCTTCCTATAATAAGTGCATTGTAGAAAAAATTTCTTATATTTGTATGTCATATAACAACTTCCTCGATTAACACTAAAAGTGAGTTAGTATCACATAAATACTGGAACACCAATAATGAGTTGGTGTTACTCACAAATTTAACTTCCCTTGCTCCCTTTTTTACTCTGTTGCATGCACTATTGCAAGTGTTTTTGCATTCACTATTGCACATGTTGTTGAGTGTAGTGTTGCCCATTCTATTGTGTGCATTATTGCATGTGTTGTTGTGCACACTATTGTACACATTGTTGCACAAATTATTGCCCTCACTATTATACAAACTCTTGCACACACTTTTGCATGAATTGTTGTGTGCACTATTGCACACACTATTACACAACAATAGAGATGACATGCCTATGGTTTTTTGCATAGATATGTACTCTCTTATTTTTTTGTAGAATTATTCTTCCTCTAGCAATCCTAGGATTTGTAATTCCAAGGATTTTGGCTCTAATAACATTTACAGCATATAATTTTAATAATCTCAATAATAATTATCATACAAACAAAAATTTATAAAATTAATAAATATAATTAGGATAGCCCACAAATTAGGTATTCTCATCAAAAAGACAAAAATAAAAAAAAATTGTAAAACTATAAATAAAAATACTAAACAATTGAACTATAATATTGTGTTTTTTTCTTCTAATGTTTGTGTGCAAAATCAGCAAACCATGCAGATGACTTTCATCAAATTTAACAAAATGGATTGTAAATGTTTTTCTACACTCTCTACTCTCTAAAACCCCTCTAAATATTTTGTTACGACTAATCAACTAGTTGTATCCTCTTAACTTAGACATTTATCAATGGATAAGTTAAAGATTATGAAATAAATTTAAAAAAAATAATTTTTATTAACTATGAGATATATTAATTAAGAAAGCATACTAGAATTTTCAATCTCATATGTTATGAGAATGTTAGTAAGGACTCTATATTCTATTCATTTAGATATTTAAAACTTTATAGGACTACAACACATGGCAGTTTGATATATTTTGTTATTTTTATTTATAATTATATTAGATATATATGATTATCTATTTTTTAGAAATCTCAAATTTTATTTATTTTTATAAAATTTTATCAAATGATAAAAATGTAACTTGAATGTAATATTAAAATATTAAGAAATGAAAATACTTTGTAATATACTTTACATCAATTTTCTAATTTCTTTGAAGATGATAAAATAATTCATCAAATATCATGTAATAACACTCATACCCAAAATAAAATAGTTGAAAATAAGAACAAGTATTTGGTTGAAATGACTTATTATAGTTTTTTACTTTGTATTTTTATTTTTATTTTATTTTTTTTTTATGTTTTAATGAGATCACTCAACATGTTAATTGCTCCAATCAATGTGGCCTTATTATTCAAGTTGTTATTAGAGCTAATACCCTAGGAAAAATAAACTCTAAGATGTGCATGAGTGAGGACTACGAACCCTAGAAAGATGTGCACTTACAACATATCAACCATTGAAATCACATACTCATTATGTGTGATAGATGGCAATAAGAGGCTATAGGTGTCAACACCGACTACATTGACATCATAGGAGGGATTATCGCCAAAATTTTGGTGATGGTGGAAGATTTTAGCAGCAAAACCCCCATTCATTTTTTTTGGTGGTGTGCAAGGAGGCTTTTCCCTAATCCATTAGGGATTGGAATTTGATTTTTACCAAATTAGTGTTTCAAATTAAAAAACCCTAATTTTGTTCAATTGTGATTTGAATGTGTATATGTTTGAGAAATTAAAATTATATTTCTTTATAACTTAACAACGACAAAATATACATCAATGCTCTTATATAGAGTAGCACACTAATTAGGACAGTCTACAAGTTGAGTGCTCTCATCAAATACAAAAATAATAAAAATAAAAGTAAAAAAATAAAAGTAAAATTTTATTCAAAACTTCAACACCTCCCTATAACTAATGCTTTAAAATCTAATGCACCAAAATAGGAATATAAATAAAGTATGAGTTATTTTGAACTAATTACCTCACTAAGATAAACTTTACAGTAAAATAATTAAAAAAATATTATCTTATAGCTATCTTCACAAAAATGGCAATATAATTGAGAAATATTTTCCTTTTGCTGATATAAGAGAATAGCAATAAAATAATTATGAAGTATTCTCTAATTACCAACTGAGAAAGAATCACAGTAAAAGAACTAAAAAATAATAACAAACTTAAGAAGAATAAGAACCAATGGACTAGAATCAACTTAGAAAGAATAATAACAAAAGAATTAAAAATTTTAAAAATATTATCTCTTACTTAGGGAGAATAACGATAAAAGAAACTAAATAAATACTATCTAACTAACTTAAGGAGAATAAGAACCAATAAACTAAAAAATTTAAAAAATATTCTTTTCTATTCAGCTTAAGAAGAATGATGACAAATGAACTAGAAAATATTCTTCCTAGCCCAATGAACTAAAAAATTTAAAAATTTAAAGAAAATATTCTTTTCTAGTCAACAAATTACATGCTACCACAAATATTATGGCAAAATCACACTCTCAAGGTGAAAATCATTGCGATAAATGACACTTGCTTGGAAAGGGGAAACTATTCCACCAAATGTTCAAGCTCATTGATGATTTGGTAGTGAGCATTTGAATAAATAGCAAAACAAAATGCCACATAGAGCAGCACTCTGAACAAGGGGCGGAACAGGAACATCTGATTTCTTGATGCTCCCTTTTGCATTCATGATCATATTAGCAAGGTCTTGGCCAATGAATCCACACACAAATCCAACTGAACCGTACAATAAACCCTTATAACAGAATGTATTTACCTGCTGATTTATAAAAAATATACACCTTGAGCTTTCAGCCTCAAAAAACACTGCTAGGGAGAGCCCTTCAAGCCTGCTGTATGTAGCCAAACAAACCCTTGGTCATAGATGGCTGGCCAATACAAGCATATGGAGCAAGCATACTCACCAAGGCAATGTCAATCACAATGCCAACCAATAGATCAGCAACACATAACTCAAATTCAGACCAGAAATTCTTCTGTCTTTTCTTAACTTCCGCAAATGTTGCACAACAAGAATCAATAACAACCTGTCCCAACTTCGAACAGAAATGAAGGATCCACTTGCATTCACGCAACATGGAACAGTACTTGATCAGAAACCCAAGCTGCCACTATCTATGTTGCACGGATACGCCTAGGAACTGCCGTGTCCACGTGTCGGACACGTGGACACGGCAACACGGGTCAGACACGCATCGGATACGTGTCCGATACGCCACGTGGCATATCGGACACAAATCCGTATGTGATACGCCACGTGGCGTATCGGATACACATCAAAGATGTATCCGACACGTTTTTCGGAAACAGTCGTCGTTAACAACAGACGCGTCATTTACCAACCGACGCATTTTTACGATTCTAACGCGTCGGAAATACATTATATATTAACGATTACTCCTACATCTCCAACAAATTGAGGAGCACACCGCCGACAGTGAGTTGCCGACAAGCCAATTGCGGGAAATAGTTGTCAATTGTCATTGCGTCAAACGGGAAGGGGAGGAGCACACCGCTGAGGCGCCGACAGTACCTAAGGTAACCTAATTCTATAAAGGGAATGAGGGGTTTTGGAATCTATATCGGGAGGGGGGAGAGTTCGAAAATCGAAACTGTAAAGGGAGGGTGGGGGGTGCGAGAGGGGAGAGAATGTTCGAGAGGGGGGAGGGTGTTAGAGGGTTTAAATTTTTTTTACATTATTTTAAAATACAGAATTTTAAATTATTTTAAAATACAGAATTTTAAGTTATTTTAAAATACAATATTTTAAATTATTTTAAAATACAGTATTTTAAATTATTTTAAAATACATAATATTTATAATTAATAATTTTTATTTTTAATTTTATTTTTTTTATCATGACGTATCCTAGTCGTATCCGTATCCTAGTTTTTTAGAATTTGCTGTGTCTCCGTATCCTGCCGTGTCGTATCCCCGTGTCTGTATCCGTGCAACATAGGCCACTATGATCTAAATATCAAAAGAGAAACATCTCGAGTATTCCAGTAGTTTTTTGCTGCCTCCAACATATGGTCTGGAAGCTCCACGACCTGAACTCTTGCTCAATGTCATCATATCGTGTATTAGCTTTACCACCAAAATCACCATTTCCACCAGAACCAGTCCCATCAAAGATTGATGCATTGTCATTTTCCATATCCAAATTAAAATTCTAGCCCTAACGATTGCATGTAACCAAACGTATGCTTCTTCAGAGAAGTTAAGTTCAAGGACATTTAGGAGTGAATCTGACAATGAATCAAGAGGTGAAGAAAATCAGAGCAAGGGGCAAAGACAAGAAGTTGCCTTCACTAAGTGACGACACTAGTTACTGTGGCATCAATGCCAACACAACTTCAACGTCAGTGATTCCCACAGTATGACATTACCTCAATGTCGATGCATTGGTCAACAATAAGATCAAACAACCAGAATTGTGGTACAAGGATGAAAGAACCAATACAAAAACAAACAAGGAACTGATATCCATGAGCAATATGAATGGCTTCTCTTAGAATTACCCCACCAGCTCCAGGCTTGCATGACAATTCTACACACACAAGTAGTAAATCCATAATGCCCATTATATAGCCAACATCACTAGGGTAGGGTTAAAAAACATTCACGGCTACTATGACTTTAATTTGCCATTGATGTTGCTGTTTTTAACAGCAATCATTTTTTTTTAACTTTCACAATTGCACGCACTGTTATGCACACTTTTGCGCGAACAGTTAGATACTACAGTGGGTATACACATATATTGTGTGCACACTTACATGCACAATTCCACGCACAATTGCACAAAAGTAACAATGGCATGTCTAGTGTTTCTGGCGCGACTATCTCTCCTTCCGCTCACTTTTTTTTATTTTTGTGGCACACAATAGGTATGCACCCTCTCCCTTAGGACCTACATACCTCTTTCTTATATAGGAAATATATGCCCTATAATTGTTACCGCTTTGATATCATATTGAAGTTTGAGAGAATAAAACTAGATGTCTTTTAACTTTACTACAAAATAACATATATCAATATCATTATATAGAGAAATACATTGATTGAGACAGCTCACATATTAGATTCTCTCATCAAATACATAAATAATAATAAAAGTAGAAAATAAACTTTTTTTTTAATTCAAGAAATTATTTATGGACAACTTGCTTATGGAGAGAGACATATAGTGAAATACAAGAGAGGTTTCTCATGTTATACATGTTGGAAGTCAAAAGAGTGCTAGTCATTGAAAAGATATGGACAGGAGAGTCTTAGTTCAGTATACATACTATAAAAAATTGAGCGACACTTGAGATAGTTATATGGTATTATTTCCAAAGAAAAGATAAGAGTACTACAGATAATTAAGGAAAACATATTGGCTATCAGATCTATCCAATGATCCCTACGGCCCACAGTATTATCTCACCATAACTCCTAATGATGAAGGATATTCAGGATTTACCCCAGCATGAGAATGACAAATCCTTCCATGTGTACTACAGCTTCCACAACCACACTTTTCTCTTCACACTCTTAGATTGTAGACTCACAAGTTACCACTCATATTATAGGTAATCACTTCTTCTTTACCACTCAATGGTAATCCTTCAAAAGTTATTTGATATGATAATATTAATCTTGATCATTTATTTCTTCCACATATTTTGTTCATCAATTGTCCTATTAGTCTCTTTTCTAGAAATTATCTATCCAAACAGTTAAATTCTAACTTATTACTCCTATTGGTGTTTATATGCATAATCAAAAATTTCTGACAAATTTCTTTGAGACCGAGCATGATGAATTATATCTCATCATGGATATGGTAGAATCTACTGCTAGATGTTTGAGTGTATTGAATATTTTACTTGTATATTTCCAACTTAATCACTTATTACTAGCTAAGTTGAGAATTCATTACACGAGTCTGAAATATATTTATATCCTAGAGTACGAGGTGTATCAAATAACAAAGCATATCATGGCTTCAC
Organism: Sapria himalayana; assembly: GCA_029783825.1. Taxonomy (NCBI): domain Eukaryota; kingdom Viridiplantae; phylum Streptophyta; class Magnoliopsida; order Malpighiales; family Rafflesiaceae; genus Sapria; species Sapria himalayana. Next base: position 3,650,369 of record JAREIK010000343.1, read on the forward strand.
ATCTACTTGTCAAACTAATGTGAAAAAGGATTCACTAGATATAATATACTAAAACAAATGGGGATCTAGTAAAAATAAGACTCAAGAGAATTTTAAGTATTTTGTTACTTTTATTGATAATTATTTTTATTTTACTTAAGTATTTTTTTTGTGTCTAATCAAAATTTTTTCTTTATTTTAAATATTGTATATAATAATAAAAAACTCAATTTGATATAAATATTTAAAAAATAAGAAATAACAATGTATTAGAATATATATCAAATAGCTTCAATACTTACTATATGAATCACAAGATTATATATCATACTTGTGTCAACATACCCCATAAATTATGATTATAAAAAAAATAGATATTTGATTGAAATAACTCAAACTCTCTTCTTTAGAATAAATATTTTAAAGTATTTTTTGCGAAATATCATTTTAATTGCAAATTATTGTATTAATCCTCTATCCTTTCCATACTATCATATCAACTAGCCAACCTCTTATGTCTTTGAGAATACTTGTTTTGTATACAATCTCTCCTTATGATGAGATAAGATAGCACCTAAAGCCTTAAGATGTGACTTTCTTGGATACTTCAGTATTAAAAAATATATAAATATTTTTTACCAAGATTTTATAGGATGTTTGTGAGTGATGATATGATATTTTTTAAGCAAGTGTAGTTTTTTAGAAAACTTAAGAATAGTGTCAATCCATAAATTGCACATAAATCTAGTACTTTATTTTCTCACATTTAGTTCCACCTCAATCACTTATTAATAAAAAAAGTCACATATCAGCTATATCTAAACTTATTGAACAAAAGTATAATGATACTCTTATGGAAGTCATCATACATACTAACAAGTTCAGATCAAATCAATTCTAATGAGAATTAAGTTTCCCAAGAATTGAAATCTTTTTTGAATCTAGATGACACCGTAATCCACAAATCAACACTAGTACATGCTCATGATAAGTCAAAAGTTTGAAGACTTGACAACCCAAGACTTATAGAGTATAATATGTGAAGGAAACGTACTATCACAAACTTAGTTACAATATGCAATCTACTCATATCAAATATGAGTTTACCAAGTTGTAAGATAATCATACAAGCAACCCATCTAATTTTGTTCTTCTAATCACCCTCTGAAAGGAACACAAAAGTTGTATTTAGCACTCAATATCATAATTTTTGTTGTATTCATGTCTTCTTTTTTATTTTATTATTTTTATTTTTTCTCTTGAAAGATATTAAAATACTCAAATCTTCTTCTGAAATATTATCTCATCCATACTATGATTAAAGAGAGAGCACAGCAGATAAAACACAAAGAGAAAGATTATTTCTTCCTCAATAATGAAATATTATAACATATATTCAGAATTAGAGCATCTAGCAAACATCTTCGTGAAAGTATTGAAAATGTCTCACCATATATATCTCTCCTTCAAGCTTGATATTCTAGAATTTATGCACCAACTTAAAGAGAGTGTTGCAATTTACAACTTTATATTTTTGATTTACTTTTTTTTTTGGCTTTCTTTTATATTTTGATACGAGCTCCTAATATATAAGTTGCCTCGGTCAATTTATCCATTATATAAAAAATTCTCTTAGATATTATTTTTTGAATTAAGTTGATGAATTTATTTATTGGTGTGGCCTTATTATTGTTCAATAATTATGATATTTCTAATAGATAGAATCCTTTATAAACACCCATGGAGAGAAAGTATACTAACAACTACTTGATGAATCAGACATATTTTATTCCTTCAAGTCATATCTCATATTAGAATATGTACCCAAGAAATAGATTCTTTTATCTTTCTTCCAAAATTTGTGGATGTATTTGTTTGATACATAATCTTTCTCCTAGTAGATATAAGATAATCATTCATGCTATCAAGTACATATTCCTCGAATATTATAATACTCAAAAAAAGTATAAATATTACTCATCAAAAAATAAGTCTTTTTTCAAGGACTTAATCTAAGAAAATGTATTGTTAGACATAGTAGCAATATGATCATTCATTTGTCCAGTTATCACCCCTCAAAGTAACAACTAAATTTGCTCATGCATATGATACTACCAACATAATTGATTTTGAGAAGAGTAGCAAAACATTTCATTGTGCCTCATCGAACCATGGTTCTATTACACTCATGGTGGTGTGAGTAAAGCAAAATGTTCTAGTGAAAGTGTCTCACAAAACACAAAGCAAAAGTCTTCCCAAAAAGAGTTTAAGGTTAGAAGATTTGATGATCTCAACATAAAGGCATATACTAGACCATTACATCCACATTTTTTCCTAGTAGAGTCGTCTACTATGTAAGTTGATCCAATTCATAGTATCGACTTCGAGTCTTCTGGTTTTTCTATGGAAAAAAGTAAGAATACATTCTAATCAGTACTCATTATTTTATATATTTTCTTACTCTTGTTTTGGTATTATGTATTATTTTTTTCTCTTAATAGTTAATGGATCTCAGATGCTAATTCCTAGACATTTTGTCATCAAAGATGATGATAGATTATTTTGCATAAACTAAATACAATCAAAACTAATAATATACAAGATCAATTTTTGAAACTTCCAAATAAACTTTTAAATTGGATCTAACTTGTGACTATTAATAATTAAAAGATGACCGTAAGGAAATATGATCAGCTTAAGGCTAGATTTTTAGCTAATGGATTTACACAAATTTATTTGGATGTTTTTTTGAATATTTACACAAAACTTACTCTTGTTGATTATTTGAATATTTTTTTCTTGTGATCAAAATAGACATTATTAGAATATTGTGTTTTGCTGCTACTCGCATATAAATTATATATCTATTAGATGTGAGAAAAATATTCCATCATGATTATCTTGAGAAAATAGTTATGAAATAGCTACAAAATTTTACTATTTCAGAAAGTATGAATATGATATATAAGGAAGACTTTTATGGCATAAAATAATCTTTTTAGAATATTATCCAATCATTTCTCTTTAACATTTACTTCATTTGGGCTTAGGAGATACATATCAGATGAAGGGGATAATATATTATATTAGTGATATGTATTGATATTATTATTATTATAAAAGATAATTAATTAAATATATCTTTAACTAAAATTATTCGTGTAAACTTAATTAACTAAAAATATTATAAAAGATTATGTTACTTATTCAAAAGATATTTTTTATTTCTCACAAGATATATGCTCTAGATATTTTAACTAAGTTTGGCATGATGATATATATATATATATATATCAATCAACTCACCACTTGATTTGAATGTTGACTTATACAAAGATATTAACACCCTAGTTGATTTATCCAAATACAAGAGGAACACAAGACAACTTAATTATCTAATAATTATTAGATTAAATATCATTTATATTGTTAGTATAGTTAGTTATTTCTAATATTCTCTTTGGACATATTCATATAGACACAATCCTTCAGATTCTTAGATATATTAAAAGAGCTTCAAAACAAAAGATTTCTTTCTAAGATCATAGACATAGTCAAGTAAATGATTACTTAAATTTTAATTGAACTTCAACAATCATAGAGATGATATATGTCATATGATTTTGTACTTTTCTTTGATATAATCTTGTCTCCTGAAAAAAAAAAGTGATGAACTATTATTTTCAAATCAAGTGTAGAGTCATAGTACATAACTATGTCATTGATTATCTGTGAGGTTCAATAGATTAATCACTTTTTGGAGGAGCAAGGCTTATCAGTCCAGAGGCCGACGATAATTCAATTTGATAAACATATAATTTGACACATTACTACCAACTCATTGTTCACAAGCAAACGAAGCATATCAAAATCAATTATTATTTCATATGAAAGAAAATTTAAGATAATTATATGGCTACAATCTACATGTTTATTAGAGAGAAAATTGAATGCTTCTTTACAAAAACTTAAAGGACTACAAATGTCATCCTTCTCCTCTAAGTTAAGTGTTTGTGACATGTTCGAATGAAGGGAACGTTAAAGTTTAGTTTTTGTTAATTATTTTGGTCTTTGTATGGGAGGAGCACCCAACATGTGGATTGCCCCAATCTTTATATGTGGGTGTGTGTTATATTTTTATTCTTGTGGTTGCTGAAAAACATAACCATTTGCCTATCCATCCCTCTCTATCAACCTAAAACCCTACAGTACACACATAAAAAGGAAAAATGGATCAAAACAAAAAATCTTAATAATCTAAAATATCTTTTTATAATTATATATGATTATATTTTTCTTGTTTAGATTTTATAATTATTGAGGTTTGATTTATTTATTATTTATTATTTATTATTTATTATGTTTATTATTTTTTCATTATGTTTGATTTATTATGTGGGTTGCCCCAATCTTTATATGTGGGTGTGTGTGTGTGTGTTATATTTTTATTCTTGTGGTTGCTTAAAAACATAACCATTTGCCTATCCATCCCTCTCTATCAACCTAAAACCCTATAGTACACACATAAAAAGGAAAAATGGATCAAAACAAAAATCTTAATAATCTAAAATATCTTTTTATAATTATATATGATTATATTTTTCTTGCTTAGATTTTATAATTATTGAGGTTTGATTTATTTATTATTTATTATTTATTATGTTTGTTATTTTTTCATTATGTTTGATTTATTATGTGGGTTGCCCCAATCTTTATATGTGGGTGTGTGTGTGTGTGTTATATTTTTATTCTTGTGGTTGCTTAAAAACATAACCATTTGCCTATCCATCCCTCTCTATCAACCTAAAACCCTACAGTACACACATAAAAAGGAAAAATGGATCAAAACAAAAATCTTAATAATCTAAAATATCTTTTTATAATTATATATGATTATATTTTTCTTGCTTAGATTTTATAATTATTGAGGTTTGATTTATTTATTATTTATTATGTTTGTTATTTTTTCATTATGTTTGATTTATTATGTGGGTTGCCCCAATCTTTATATGTGGGTGTGTGTGTGTGTGTTATATTTTTATTCTTGTGGTTGCTTAAAAACATAACCATTTGCCTATCCATCCCTCTCTATCAACCTAAAACCCTACAGTACACACATAAAAAGGAAAAATGGATCAAAACAAAAATCTTAATAATCTAAAATATCTTTTTATAATTATATATGATTATATTTTTCTTGTTTAGATTTTATAATTATTGAGGTTTGATTTATTTATTATTTATTATTTATTATGTTTGTTATTTTTTCATTGTGTTTGATTTATTATGTGGGTTGCCCCAATCTTTATATGTGGGTGTGTGGGTGTGTGTTATATTTTTATTCTTGTGGTTGCTGAAAAACATAACCATTTGCCTATTCATCCCTCTCTATCAACCTAAAACCCTACAGTACACACATAAAAAGGAAAAATGGATCAAAACAAAAATCTTAATAATCTAAAATATCTTTTTATAATTATATATGATTATATTTTTCTTGCTTAGATTTTATAATTATTGTGGTTTGATTTATTTATTATTTATTATGTTTGTTATTTTTTCATTATTTGGGAATATCCGACTTGTGGGCTATCCCAAATTATATATATATGGTTTATGTTTTATTCTATTTTATTAACTTTTCATTATTAATAAAAATCTTTATTTCTTTTTAGCTTCTCCTCCATTTTTTTTATTCTCTTCACCTAAACCAACCCAAACCCTAACCAGTGATTTAAAATGGTATCTAAGTTTTTTTAGCGAAGTGAAAATGGAGTTGGGGTATGTGAGTGATGGCGCACCCTCTAGTAGTGTCAAAGATTGTAATCACAGATGGTTTGCAGTGGCTATGTTTGCACCGCCAAACTATAACCCTAAAGTACCTATGTACATTGGGTATTTTAATCCTCTCTTATATTTCATGGTTGTTGAACTTTGGTTGGTATGTTTTTTGATGTTTTGAAAGATTTTGAGGCACATGGCAGAGGAACTCACGATGACACCGTACAAAGTCTTCGTAGAGGTTATTTTTGGCCAAAAAGAGTATGTAGATATTTTAAAGTAGTTGAAATCTTTATTTTCAAAACTTTCATTCCATATAAAATCATGGTAATTTGTACAAATTATTATTTTATATAGAAGTATATCATGTTGTAAAAAAAAAAAAAAATGACTAAGATCAATGTGGACCACCAAAGATAACTTAGTGAAAATTAATGGCAGATACATAATCCCTTTGGGTTACATAGGTGAGGATCTAGTTTGTAACCCAAGGGTACCTAGGTCACTTATTAGAAAACCAAATTCAAACTGAGACTAATAGGACGATTATGATTGAAACAATTAGTGCACCTATGGCAATCGATTAATCCCAACATGTCGATTGTGTTTGGCTCTTGCGATATTTACAAAAGGGTTTGACACTTGGCATTGTCGATGTATTCTTTGAAGATATTTTATTTATATCCTAGTATTAATCAATTGTTGATATGCAAATTAACTAACCAAGATAAGATATTCATTATGCAATTTGGACATAAATATAAGAAATGACTATCGATGTGATACTAGTATTAATAGATCATATTATATTAAAAAGATTTGACATGCAAATTTATAGTATTCTTCATGTGCATTCATTGAAAGAACAATATGTGTAATTTTGATTACATAAATTCTTGGAGAGAATATACTTCTGCCTCTCTAAAAAGTATCACAAATAGAGATGTCAAATTGGATGAGTAACCCAATTCAGCTATGCTAGGCCTGTCATAACACAATCTAAAATCATACCTGGACTATACTCATGCTAGCCCATGGCACAAGTCATGTCGTGTCTAGGCTGAATGGGCCTCATGTTGTGCTAGGCATGCCGGCACAATAAGTGGCATGACCACATTTTAAAAAAAAAATCCATTTTAAAATGACTACTCTTTGTAGACGAAACAACACCTGTTACTATCCTATTGGTCAAATTTTTAAAAAAAATAAATTTATTTTTTTTCAATGGTTGGAATATATCTAATGGCTCAATAATAAAATATGATAGTTATTAGATTAAAATTATTTTGTTGAATATATAATATATTGCATTAAATATAAAAGATATCATGTTTTTTATATGTTAAAATTTTGAAATAAGTTCAAGCAATAAAAAAGAGTTGAAATTTCTTTATAATTTATCATTTTTATGTTTAAAAATTATTATTATTTTTAATAATATATAAACTATATATTTATGATAACACCGATTTGACCAATGCTTAAAATACATAAGATATTTTATTTATAAAACTTGGAACATAAGGATTTTTAAATTAGTTATGACATAAAATATTTTTTTTCAACTTTAATATTCAATCAAGAGGGAAAAGTAATTCAATTGATAACAAATAAAGCAAAAACCCAATGTGCAAGACTTTTTGATATCAAGAATATATGATTGATAAAACAATTTAATTAAAAAAATATAGAACAAATGATTGAAATTAATCAGACAAAGTATAAGATGACATGAAATCAAATATAATAAAAATATATATATTAGGTTTATATAAAAATATAGGAAAATGAATATTATGTTGTAGTTTTTATTGTAGTTTTTTTATATCTTTATCTTTTTGATGGAAATACTTAACTTGTAGGTAATCCTAAGATTTAATATTTCTATTTATAATTTTTAGATTTTTTTGTACTTATTTGAGTTTTGAATTGACATTATTTGATGTAATTTTTTATGTAGTATTTTCTCTAAATGGTATCAGAGCTATGGTTTGCAAACCCTAAAAAGGTGTGTGCGTAGAATATATTGTGTAGGTGTGTGTGCAATATGTGAACAATGATATCAATGAAGAGAAAATATCGATATAGTATATGAAATCCTACAAAAACATGTGTAGAAGTGTATTGGTCATTGTGACATAGTGATTGGATCGACGTGTATGTGTATGTGTGTTGGAGCTTATATGGAATCATGTGCAAATATGTTGCATCAATAGTACATCAACATAAAAATATAGACAAACTGTGTGTGTGTGTGTCTGTGATGGGAGTGTGTCAATGGAGTGTATGTGCAAGTGGTGTACTGTGAGCCAAGATGTCATCCCACTATTAGCATCAATTGAGTGTTTGGTGTGCGTAGGTTTGGTGTGTGTAGAAAAAGTTCAATGTGTGTAAGTGCTATATAATAGTGTAGTACATGTGTTTACTTTGACAATTAGAAGAAGTAAAAATCAAGATTATACTATGTGGAGGCTCAGATAATAGGACAACACATAGTGGGCTACTGGAGTTTGAATATAATTTTTTAACTATGAGAAGCTTGACAAGGTACCATAAGAATTTCATAGCAATGAGAAAAATTTATACAGCCTAAATAATCTCTAAGAACTTGATTTATAAGATTTTCAGCCATGATCAAATATTTTAGATTACAATGGGTATTATAGATTATTGTTTATTTTATCAAAAAAATTCAAATAACATGTTTATCTTATTGATTATGTATGTGGATGATATACTTATTATGCAATATAATGAATTAATAATCATTCAATTTGATGGAAGATTAATGATCATTTATCACATGTATTGGGTTATATTTTAACAGATGCTCCTATCTATCTAGATACTAATTTCTTTTAATTGACTTAACTATATACAAGAGACTCAAATGGAATATTAATTATCTCAATATCAACAAACAAAATATAATTTATATAGTCGTTATAATTATCATTTCTTAGATTCTCTATGACATGTACATCTTAATAAGATTCTTTAAATATTTAGATATGTAAAAAAAAATCTTGATACTCATTTAATGATGATGATTATCCTCAGCTAGTTAATTTTTCAGATTCCAATTAAGTATTAGCTTGTGCAAAGAGAATTTATTATGAGTTATTATATTTTTCTTAAAGATAATTTTGTATATTTAAAACTAAAAAATAAATAGTAATCTCAAGATCTAGCACAAAGACAAAGTTCATGATAATAATTATTACCACTTATAAAATATTTTAAATAAAATACTTTCTTATAGAAATCAAGTGCTCATTTATTTCTCTCAAGATTATGATCTTTCTTAGTGTTTAAAACTCTATTAAATAACATATTTCAAAATTAAATCCTAATGCCTCGCAAACATTTTCTTTCATGTATTATTTAGTCTAATTGTTTTTTGTTACTTTTATTCCTTTTAAGAGTTTTTTCAACCTCATTTTCACTAACTTTGTAATAAAGCACATCTTTTATCCTAAAAAATAGATTCTACTAAATTTATCTCTGTATATATATCTCATTAAGCATATTTATATAATAATATCTTCATCTATCTTAAAGTATTTTTTATATTAGCATTATATCATTCTAATCCTTACCATATTTAATATGACTTAAATTTCTAAATTTTTATTCTCTTATTTTGGCTAACTTAAGTATATTTTTCTCTTCTTCATTAACATTTATTCTATTTTTGATCATGCAAATGACTGAGAAATGGAAACTTAAACAAGATGACTATTGAGTGATAAAATATTAACACCACATTACATAAATGTGCCTATCACATATAAGAATAACTAATATGTGGCAGAATTAAAGGAACACATGTTGTGTTTGATAATTATTTTGGGTATATGGTTTTAGCATCTCTCAAAACTTTTTTGTAAAATTATTCAGTAACCAATTACAAATGAGATTTTTTGATTTCTAATTGAAAGCAATTGCTATATGGATTTTATGAATTTTTCATATTTTAGCTGCCTGTAAATCACAACAAATTTTCCATACTTTGAAAGGTCGGACACAATAATCGGGAGATGACGCCGTACTCTATCTCCGTGCCCCAGTTGTCCTTTCTGCACACACAATTTGAGCATTGAGATAAAACACGGACAGAAGATATTATTAAAGTAAGATGCAGAAAAATCGTATATGAGGTGAGCATTGCATGCCTCATTGCGACCCCAAGTATAACATCGTCCTTCAACATCCAATGCCACGCAGTGACATGATACTGCACAAAAATTATCGCACAAACAGTCCCAAAACAACACAATTAAGCACCACGGCACAGTCTTTGCACCTCAAACCCCCGTGTATTCAATACAGTGCTCCGATGGAGATTTCAAAAAATATAGTATGAGCAACTGACTGGTGAAAAATGGAAGAGCGGAACAAACCACAGCCAGAAGCAACAGAACGAATGCTGACGCCCATGAGAGGGCGAATGCGAGTAGGCGAGACCAAGTTTCCGTCCTGTGCAGCTTTATTTCGAACAACAGTTTCCCAACAAGTGCCGCCGCAGAACAATAGTTCCCCTCCCTTCTCCTCGCAAGCCTCTTCTACTGCCACCGATGACATCTCAAATAGCTTCAGAAACAGTGCCGGTGATGATGATGATGGTGGGAACTGGCAGCTAAATTTTGAAATTGGAGGGAAATGTAGGCACGACAGGCCGAGGAACATGGATTGCCGAACTGCAGTTCGGAGGGCCCACTCCCGAGAGAGCATTGGCCTCGGGAACTGGCGCGCAAGATAAATATTTAAACAATAATAATAATTTAAAATATAAAAATTCTTTGTGATTAAAATTTTGCGACACAATTAAAAAAAATTAGTATAATTATGTTTTTGTACATCATTAATAAAAAAATTTAAAAAAATAAACCTAACTTTTAATATTTAAAAATAGTACAACAAACTATTGATTAATTAATTTTTGATACACTTATTTATATTAATACGAAATTTATCTTAAGTCATTTTAAACAAATTTTTAATATTTAAAAATGTCCCAATAATCAAGATCATTATGTGGTTATTGCATGGTTATATATATAGTAATCATTATCTAGAGATATCAAACGGGTTGTGTCATCATGCCGAACGACGAAGATATACAAATCATGCATCTTCGTCATTACCTAACGGTGGCATGGCCGAGTGCATAGTCATGATGGCCGACAGGCGGTCAGCCAATTACAATCAAGTGACCAGCCAGTGGGGACCACGTTAGGGAGTCACTCGGGTCAGTTTACCAGTCCACTAGACCAAGCACACAAGTCATGTCTGGCCCAGCATGAGGCACGCTCTTATCGGGTAACATTATGTGCAAAAGGAGCAAACAAAAAAAAAGTTTAGTAATATTATATGTAGCAGATATATAATGTAAGTAAAAATTTGTCTTTGTTTACTGATTAAGAAAAGGAATAATTATATTTTAGGGTTGAGGAGAAAAATAATTAATGTGATGTATGAATTTTGCAAAATTAGTATTAGTGAGGAGAGAATGAAAATTAATGGACATATTTGTCCCTCCCACTCTACACATCGTTCATCTTCCTCCATCATCACAATCTCTAACACATTTTTTGAAAAACTTATTCTCCATAATTGTTTGAAGTTGAGTCATTAGCACAACTAATACTCCATTAAAATATCATGGAAATGTTAGATCATAAACTTGATGTGAAGCCCAAACCAAATTCAAGATCATTTATAGAATATTATATATGGTTTTAATGTATTTATTATCTTATTAATTCTCGTATTAATATTAGATGTATGGTTACAAGATGTGTGGTTGAGATTTGTCAAGTATTAGTATAAATACACCTCTCCCCTACTTTTTTTGATATCAAACTAAAAGGAAGAATAATAACTTCTTGAATGAGTAATATTGTAATACATGTCTTTCAATTTCTTTTTTAAAATCAAACTAAAAAAATATTCTTGAGATTTCAATAACTTAGAGAGTTGGAGTCTTGAATATTTAATTGGTGTCATAAAGCTTTGAAATCTCATTTTGAAGATCATCTCTACAAAGATGGAAAGTAGTGGTATGGTTTCATTTCAAGTCTCAGTAATCATCAAGAGCAATGACAATTGGAATATTAAGATGAAGGCTACATAAAATCAGAGAATGAAGATAGTCTATCTCAAGTTCAAAAAGATAGTTTGAGAGATTCAAGAATGAGAGATGGTAGTGCTCTCTATCTGATCTATCAAGGATTAGATGAAGATATATAGAGAATATCTCAAAAGTGAATGTGAAGTCGGCTAAAGAAGCAAGAGAGAAACTTCAAACCTCTTACAAGGGTGCATATCTAGTCGGGAAGATATGCCTTCAAACTTTAAGAGTTGAATTTAAAGTTTTACATATGAAAGAAAGTTTATTCATCTTTGACTATTTCTCTATAGTTTTGATAGTTACTAACCAATGAAAGAGAAATGGTACAAAGTTAGATGATATAAAAATTATGGAGAAGATTCATCGATCAATAGAATCAAAATTTAATGTTATCACTATAATCGAAGAAACCAAAGACTTAAAAGTCAGACAATAGAGTTGTTGTTGGGTTCCTTACAATCAAAAATAATTACTCAAGACTCAAATTGATTCAGTTGAAGAAGACTATATTCAAAATAATAGAAGCCGACAAGTATGAGGCTGGTCAAGAACTAGGAAAAGGTTGTTGATATAGAAGTGGATAAAGTTGGATGCCTAGTGATGACAACAACTACAACTTTCATAAAAAATAATGTTTAACAAGAGGTCGTGGGAGAGTCAAATCAAGATCGAGGTATGACAAGTCAAGTATTAAATATTACAATTGAGAAAAGTTTAGTCATTATGCCTTTGAGCGTAGAGATCCCTCAAAATAGAGTCGAAGAGAATATTAACTATATTGAACCTTGTTGTTGGCCCACAATGATCATGCAAAAGATGAAAATAATATGCTACCTTGATACTAGTGCAAGCAATAATAAGTGTGGAAAAATAAAAATGTTTGTGGAGCTAGATGAATTAGTAAGCATAGCTTTTGGTGATGAATCCAAGGTAATAGTAAAAGACAGAAGTAACATCCTTAATCTGTTGAAGAATGGAGAGCATCAATTAATTTCCAATATTTATTATGTACTAAACATGAAGAGTTATTTCTTGAGCCTAGGATAACTCTAAGAGAAATATCATGATATTCATTTGAAAGACTAACATTTCTATTAGAGATAGTGAGAGTGATTTAATTACAAATGTATCAATGTAAAGAGATAAAATGTTCATGCTCAACATTCAAAACAATCATGCCAAGTGTTTGAAGGCATGTTACAAAGATATAACTTGGCTCTAGCATCTCTGATTTGGGCATCTCAACTTTGGAAGATTATTATTGCTCGCCAAGAAAAAAATGGAGAGGGGATTGCCCTCCAATAATCGCCATGATCAAGTGTGCGAAGGGTGTCTTCTTAGGAAGCAATTCAAAAAGAGCTTTATATAGGAGTCCTGTCAAATATTGAGGCCTTTTTTGTCAAAAAAGGAGGCTTCAATTGTCAAAGTTAGATAGCCTAACTTTGACTTCATCCCTCTCTTTTTTGCTATAAATAGAGATGTTGTCAAATATTCATTTCACTCATTGTGAAGAAGTGAGAAAGAGAGAAGAGGGTGAAGGAAGTAAGGTGAAGTAAGAGAGAAAATTGAGAGTAATTTTTCTTTGAGTATTGTAAACACTATATTTTCTCCTTATAGTGAACGATTTGTAGCAACCTGTGGTGTAGGCAAGTTTGTGCCGAACCATGTAAATCTTGAGTGTCTTGATTTGTTTAATTTTGTTCATTCTCATAAATCCGGCATATAAGAATTGTTGTTTTATTCTTAACAAGTCCAACTCAAAAGCCACTAGAACTCATACATATAGATGTTTGTGGTCTAATCAAGCCAAGCTCGCTTGGTAAGAACAATTATTTTTTTTTCATAAAAGATTTTTCAATAAAAATATGGATGTATTTTTTGAATAAGAAATCACAGATATTTGAAACTTTTAAGAAGTTCAGAGCCCTTGTTTAAAAGAAAAATTATCTCGTAATCAAAGTTATGAGATCAAATCATGGAGAAAAATTCACATCAAAATATATTTCAAAAGTTCTGTGAAAATCATGAAATTCAATGACCTATGATAGTACCAAGATTCCCCCAACAAAACAAAGTGGCATAAAGGAAAAATACAACAATGATTGACATGGCAAGAAGCATGCTTAAAAGTAAAAGACTTCAAAGGAGTTATGGGTAGAAGTAGCTTCATGTGAAAATTTTCTATGCAAGTGATCTCCGATAAAAAACATGTAGAGAACAAAAACCACAAGAAGCATGGAGTGGAAGAAAGCTAGGCATTTCCTATCAAAGAGTCTTTGGGAGTATACTCATGTGCACATACTTGTTGAGCAAAGAAGCAAGCTATATGATAAAAGTTATAATACATTTTCATTGATTATGATGTAAATTTAAAAGGCTACAAACTCTACAATTCTACTATTGAGAAGATAATTATTATTCGGAATGACACATTCAATGAAGAAGGAGAATGGAATCTAGGATAATAAAATTAAGACAACTTCTTTCCATATTTTTAAGAATGTGATATGGAGCATCCAAGGATAGAGCACACTTTTGTCTTTATTAAGACAAAATACAATCCTACTATTAATACTTCTTATTAGGTAGTTGAAAATCAAGTTAATTTTACTCACTTTTGTCTCTTTGTTGAATGCGAGCCTATCAACTTCCAAGAAACAATGAGAGATAAGAAGTGAAAATATGCAATGGATGAATAAATAAAGATGATCAAGAAGAATAACACGTGAGAGCTAGCATCACTATGATAAAGTATTTGCTCATGTTGCTCAGATAAAAATATTTAAACTAATTATTTTTATGGCAACTCAAAATAATTAGAGAATATATCAAATGGATATGAAACATGCCATATTAAATGGAGTATTTGAAGAATGAGTCTACATCCACTAACCACAAGTCTACGAAGTATTAAGAAAAGAATATATGGTTTTAAAGTTAAAGAAAGTACTCCATGGATTAAACATTAATAAAAACTCCAAGAGCTTGGAATGTTCGAATTGACAAATATCTATAAGAGAAATTTCATCAAGCTTCTATATGAGCATGCCCTCTAAATCAAAATCCAAAATAGTAATATTTTGATTGTATTCATGTATGTAGATGACTTGATCTTCCATAGTAGCAATTCAAAATGTTCAATGAGTTTAATAATGAGATGAAAGAGTTTGAGATGACCAACATTAGGCTCATATCTTACTACCTCAGCATTGAAGTAAAACAAGAAGACAAAAGCATCCTAATCACGTAAGAAGGTTTTGCTAATGGCACTATATACAAGGTAGATCCCACTCTCTACAAAAGTATGGTAGGAAGCCTGTGATACTTAACTTGTACAAGGCTCCATATTATTTGTATGGTTGGAGTTGTTAGTTGGTATGTTGAGAATCCAACAACAATTCATTGGAAGGTGGAAAAAATTTGTTCCCCTATCTTTAAGGCACTATATATTTTGACTTGTCCTATTCTATCTCTAACAATTACAAGCTTGCTGCATATTGTGATAGGATAAAGATGATTGCATGAGCAATACTAGCTTTGTATTCTATATGAGAGATGTTAAATACAGCATACAAATATTACACTTCACAAGAAATTACACTTACAACTCTCAATATCACTCACACCACTCAAGACTACTCAAGGCCTATGCCTTATACTTATTTCTCTCTTTGGGTGTATTTTTCAACTATCACACTTATGGAGTATTTATAGTAGTAGGAATTCAATACAAACCGTACAAATTAAAAATTTCACAACCATACATGTGGCCACACAAAATGCACTATACCTAACCCACTTATAATTGCACTATACCTAACCCACTTATAATTGCACTATACCTAACTCACTTATAATTGCACTATACCTAACCCACTTATAATTGCAATAAGTGATGGTGTTGTAATTATTAACAAGAGATACTACTTTCACTTAAGTATCAAAGAAGTAGCTAATTATCACTCTTTCCACATATGAAGCATGGAATGTAGCAGTTACATCATGTAGCAGTTACATATGAAGCATGGAGTAAATTGAAAGAATTGATGTACAAGTTAAATATTGAAGTCAAAAGATCAAGTTGTGAATATTTTTATATAGTCATTGACAAAAGAAGATTTCATAAGACTAATGGATTTTCTAGGAGTTATAATATCAAGTTTAAGAGAAAGTGTTGGACCATAAACTCGATGTGGAGCCCAACCCAAAATTCAAGTCCATTTCTAGAATATTTTATGTGGTTTGAATGTCAATAATTATCTTATTAATTCTTATATTAATATTAGATATATAGTTATAAGATATATATTTGAGATTAATCAAGTATTGGTATAAATACTCCTTTCTCCAACTTATTTTAATATCAAAAATAAAATGAAGAATAATAACTTTCTAAGTGAGTGATATTATAATTTTTGTCTTTCAATTTTATTTTTTTAATGAGTGTTATCTCTTTCCAATAGATAATGCTACATGTGGCAAGAACGTCTAGGGAGTTATAGTCCCCACCAGAGTTGAATTAGGGATTATGATAATAGCCTTATCTGACTGATTTATTTGGGTGAGAAGCATCATAATTTTCTCACCATCTAGCATCACATTGATAACACACTCATCGATCATATTCACCATTATATCCTTCTTAACTATTTGTGTGAGAAAGCAATGCAAAGAAAAAACAAGAAATGAAAAGCATCACACCAAGATAGGGTCAATAGAAATTTGATGACAATTCAATAATAAAAATCATATAACTATAATCTTTTAATTCTAATTGATAATAACTTTATTTACACTTTTATGATTATATTATTTGGCTAATTGTCATTCAAAAGCATGAAATTTTTATTGAGCCTATGTTGATTCAGTAAACTTATTCCTATTAATTCAATAATTATATTTCTAAGTGAATCAAATCAACCAAAAATATATTAACAATAATTTTCAAAATGAATGCATATATAAGAATAATATATTGTTATCTCAACTTAATATATATTAATATGTCTAGACATATTATTAATTTTCAATATTATTAAATCCAATTTAATCAATTCAAGCAATTGTCAATATTAATTAAATGTATCTCATATAAGGAATAAATAATAAAAGCAAATATTCTAATTAAAAAAATGAAAAAATTGTTTTCTATATGTTCAAACATTAGAAAATATATAAGAATAATATTAATATAAATAAAATATTGAAAAGTCAAGAAATTGTGGCGGTTGTATCATAATTTTTTTCTATTATGTATCTTTCATTTATTCCTTCTAAATGGTCTCTATCATCACTTTGCCCCAAGTCTACTCTTCTTTTATTTTCATCCATCTTGTGTTTTTATATAGGGTTTGGTTAGCTAGGATAATTTAGGAATAACAACTTAGGTCAATTAAAATATATAATATAGATATGATTGGGCTATCATCCTCTGGATTTCCAATCATAAGCCTTGTGTTAGGATTAACTCATACTTTTAAAGGTACAACTAAAGTTTGGTGTCACAACTAGAACTATGATGTCGTGATGTGAATGTATTTGCAACCTATTTTCTATGGTTGTGACTACAAGACTATGCATTTGGTGTTGCAAAATGCAACCTGAATTATGGAGTTGCAATTCGAATGAAGTCGTGTTTTGGATCATGAAATATACTATGAAATGACTCAACTAAATATGTAACATATATTTTAGTATTATGACCTATATTTAAAAGTCATGGCTCAATTAAAGTGATAAAATATGCTTATATTAAGAAGTTATGACTTAATTGAAGCTATAACATATTATTTGGTACTTTACAAAATTTTGATATATATTTATTATTTGTTGTGCTTAGTACATATTTGAGAGATTTCACTAAATTTTGATTATGAGGAAATTTGATGAATGCTAGTGAAATCATATATATTTTAGATAAAATTGGTAGACTTGGTGAAGTGAAGGCTTGGAGGGAAGAGAAGTAATAAAGAGTATTAAAATTTCTCATTTCATGACATGGGTACACCTTCTATGATCGTATTGAATAATTGTGGCATTATTTCTTGGTCATAACTCCATGAAATAATTCATAACAATCTTTGTATGTCATGACCCTACCATTAATTTATCAAAATTTTTTATTATACTACACAATCTTTATTAATTTATGACCATGACATTTTATAATAGTCATGACTACACTATCTCTCAAACACATAAGAGTCATGATATTATTTTCATGTTATAGCAGTCAAGTATTCCATTGGTATGAATAGAAATTTTACAATTAGGCTTATTATGCTTGAGGTAGTGATTTTTATTAACAACATTATGACAACTAGTATCAACCCCATTATTAGCTAATATGTAGATATTTATAGTAAAGAAGCTATAAATGGAATTTGAAGATATAACCTCAATAAGAAGATAAAGCAGGTGACAAAATTTATGAGGCTAATGTGAAAACATTTAGGATAGAAAATATTTAAGAGTAAATTAAAGATATAGCCTCAATTACTTAAGAATAAAAAGACAAAGTGAACTATAAAGTTTTGGTGGCTGGAATGGATAAAGTTGGGAAGGAGAAGTTTGTGCAAAAAGATGAAAAAGACAATATATTTTACAATGTCAAGACAAAGGAGAAAACTAAGAAAAGGAGCTCCACCCAAACTATCTTCGTAGATTATAGTATAAGGTTGGTTATTCATTTAACATCCATAACTGATATCAAAAGTACAAAAAAGAAAGAGGTGAAATAATATACTAAGATGCTAGCATTGATATCAAAGATCTTTGATTGAGAAAAAGAAGTTTTGATAATATGGATATGAAAGTTAAATATAGCAATGCTTGAGAGATAATTCAAGATTTTTTTTGTACTACTTGTTTGATGAAGTGTGTTTATTGTGAATACACACACACACACACACACACACACACACTTTTAAACTCCACATAAAATCTTTTTTTTTCTCAAATCCATGATAGTTTTTTATAACTATGACTTTGGTGTTATAGAAAAAAAAAACTCATCATATGTTTGATGACAAAGCCACACAAATTTTTAGGGCTACAACATTAATATTATAGAAGAAAAAGTAGCATAGGGGGTATACGACAAAGCTATGGTGATTTTTCAAAGTGGTATACAAGAAAAAACAATATAAAAGTTATAAGGAAAATTCATTAATTTAATCTAATACCATGAATTTGAAAAAATTGCTTGATATTATACCATGCCTTTTTATTTGCAGAAAAAGACAAACCATAGAATCAAGACATTCATTTACTAGGTTGCGACTATAAAAATATATTCTCGAATCAAGACCATATAAAATTGCTTGATAAATCAAGACCTTCATTTAGTTAAGTATGCATAACTAATATTTATATGAAGAGTTTAACTATATGTAGTTTAACTAATTTAACTATATGAAGAGTAAGAATTATATTGGAGTTGCAAAATTAATAAAACAGAGGAAGATGAATGTTAATTGCAATATTCTTCAAAGTCATGTCCTTAGAGGAATCATCATATGTCTACAACTCCGAGGAAGCTAATGGATCAATTGATGAAGACAAGATTGAGATAGAGATTATGGAGAGCGAAACAAAGACAAGGCTATGACTATATGTAGTGTTCCAACTTTGGCATCATATAATAAAAACGTGTAAGGAAAACTAGAAGACAAAGTCATGGTTATGTACAATACTATGATTAAACACAAAGTCATGGCTATACACAATTTCACAACTTTAGAGTTACATTACATTTAACAAAAAAAAGTTAAAAAAATTTCAAGATAAGAGCGTGCCTTCACTCAGTGCCGTGACTAGGCTTAGACTAATTTACTCAACATCATGACTAAGACTAAAAAATGAAAAATATGATGAAGTATTTGCCAAGTGGTAGCATGTAAGGATTGACCCATACTTATGAGGTTGCAATGAGGATTTGGTGTCACAACTTGAACTATGATGTGACAACCTGAATGAAGTCACAACCTATTTTATATCGTTGTGATTGTAATACCATGTATTTGGTATTCCATGTTGAACTATTGAGTCACAACCTATTTTTTATCATTATTTGATCTTTGTAACTCAAAAAACAATAGGCATTTTAAATTGAAATTATTTGTTGGTGAGAAAGTGAAAGTTGGCGTAACTTTTAAAGGGGTTTTGGGGGATTGTGTTTAGCAGTACTCCCTTGATAATATTTAAAAAAAAAATAGTCAATCTTTTAATATTTGAAAAAAAATTTCCAAACTTTAAAAAATTAAAATTTGAGGTACTCTATTATGTTAATTCTAAATTGCCCTTCATTAAATCTCATCGGCCCTCTCCCATCGCCAATCGCACCTCGACCAGAAGCTTGTGGTCAAGCTCGATGGAGCTTGACGGGCTCTCGTCATCTCTTGGAACTCATGGTTGAGTTCTAAGATCTCTTCGTAGAGCTCCGAGAGCTGATGTGAGCCTATCAAGCTTCATCGAGCTCAATCGAGAGCTTCATTGAGCTCGTGGTCGAGCTCAAGGAACTGATGGGAACTCGTCAAGCTCCATCGACCTCGGCCATGAGCTCCATCGAATTCAACAATGAACTCTTGGTTGAGGGGCAATTGGTGATGGGAGAGGGCGATGAGATTTAATAAAGGGCGAATTCAGGATTAACATAATAGAATAGCTCAAATTTTAATTTCTTAAGAGTTTGGTGAATTTTATTCAAATATTAAAAAATAAATTAATTATTTTTAAATATTTCGGGGATGTATTCAAATTTCAAAACACCATTTCAATTCCCCCCCTAATTTTTCGTTACTGAATTTAAATAATTGAATTAAATAAATGAGCCAAAAATCTATAACTTAAATAAAAGGAATAAATACATTGTTAAAAATAACAGTGGCTCGTATACCCGAATCACAAATGTTGAAAGTTTGCGAATAAAAATTTGGGCAACAAATTTAGGGTTCGTAGAGCTCGATGCCCCTGATCCTCGCGTATAAAATCCTAGCTGGTTCCGCCATTAACGGTGCAAATGACGAGGGTTGTTATTGAGCGAATTCTCCAATTTTGATTGGGAATGATGAATCAAACTTCTTAATAGGAAGATCCGATGCCTCTTTTTTTTTTTTTATTTCTTATTTCTAACTTCTGATCGGAAAGAAGACGATGCGCCGTTTATAATTCCGACGAACTGCAATTCGTAAGTTTTGCACAAAATGTGGAATTCATCGACCAGGGCGATCCGATGCTCTTCTTCTCATCTTATCTCTGATAAAGTTCGTCCCCGCCCCACTTCTTTTTTTCTGATTCATGCATGCAGTGTTTTGGATGACGAGAAATGCTTATGTTACAGTTATCCCTGTCTGACATGAGAGGATGATACTAGAGATCCGACACTCACTGCATTTTAATTTGTTGATTTAATTTCATTCTGATTTGTATTTTCGATTTTTGTTTTCAATCGCTCTGTGAAATCTACAAGTTGATTTCTAATGCTCGATATGCAGTGCAACCCTAGTTTTGCCACATTCCTGTTCTCCATCCGCCAAATGCTTCTTTTAAGGTGCCCGAGTTGTAAGTAGTCATCTGAAATTTCATCTTATTTTGTTCATCTTCAAAATGTGTTCTAAGTTCGCATTTTCCTCGGCCAATTTCTTGATGTTTGTTTATGTTTTTAAACGAAATATCCAGTGTGCTGTTGGCATTTTGTTGAATCAAGAACACCATCAGCTCTCACAGCCATGTAGTTGAGATTAAGTTTCATAATTTTTTTATTGTAAAGCTACTTTCCTCTTGTAGGATTGACATGTAAATAATTGATTTTAAGTTTAGAACAGACGGTGATACTTTTTTCTGCACAACAGCACCCTCTTCGCAGTTAGCCCATATAACTTAAGTTCTTCCATGTTCGAAACAAATTTCAACAGTCAGCCATGGACGGCCCTTTACTGCACCATATCACGTGCAATGAAATAACATACCGTATGTATACACATACACACGTATATACATGCACACATATATTTGGGTAAACATTTTTCAAGAACATAAAGTTGTAAGTTTTATTTGTTAGACTTTGAAATGGAAAGGGTAAAGATTTATATAATTTTAACTAAACTGCGTACCTGATGAACCAAAATTTAAAAGTTTCTATCTGATGGTGATATAGCGGTTAGTGCCGTGCTTAGCCCAGTGATGTTTGAGGTCGACTGGGCTAGAGAGATCATGGCCCTCGCCGGCAAGTCGGCTGAGGAGCTTGCTGAAAGCACCGCCGCTCATCTTTCGCCCACCAATACGAGCATGCCTCTTGTTGGGCAGTGTTGGCAGTGGGAACACGGATATTGTGGTGGTGCAGCAAGAAGACTGCCATCCGCCATTGCCCCATTTGTAGCACTGGCGAAATACACCAGTACAGGAGCAGACGGGAGCCGGCATGGTCGTGTCATCGAACGCAACGCGATTCAACCCATAATCGTTTTCCTTCCAATCAGGCTTCAGCTCAACTATTTGCTTGTTTATGTCATCCCCATCAATGCCGAACACGAGTTTGTTCATGTTCTGGTTTTCTCTCTTGACTTTGCCATGAGGTTTTGAGGCTTTCTTTCCGTGCTTCGTTGATCGTTTGTTGTGCTCTGTTTTTGGAGGCGCATCCATGGCGGCAGCTAGAGACACTGCGACATCACTGTTGGTGTTCATTTCTTTGTTGTTCAGGCAGGAAACTTCGCCTGCGTTTGTCATGTGATGCAATTGCTTTAACCCGCGTGCGATTTGGCACAGATTGCCACTGGGGAAGGTGTTCTCTCTGTACCGAAGAGTGGCAATGGCGTTGTCTCGTTCCATTATGGCGTTGTTTCTCTCTGCAAATGCTGAATCTCTTTGAAGGAATGCCAAGTCTCGTTCTGCAATTGCTGCCTTCTTTTCTGAAATAGCTACGTTTCTTTCGTGAACTGCTGCATCTCTCTCACCCATCATCACCATTATCTGTTTCATCGAAAGCTGAGGATGCATCAACCACTGAGATAAGCAGAAAACAGACGTGATAAGATGTGGTTACTTGTTCATAAACCAAACGCCACGACCCACAAAGAACGCATAAAGCATTTGTCTGATATAGTATGTACCTGGCCCTGTGTTGTTTGAGACTGATCGGCATTTGATCTTCCATCGTCATGGTGTCCACCATCATCCATCCTACTTCCAAGTAGAAAGCAATACGAAACAGTGGCAAGTAATGATAACGAATCGTCAGTGGAGAATCATTTCACTCAGCCTCGTCTCTGTCCAAGAATCACCAGTAAAAACACCTCCAGCAAAGTTTTCCTGTATCAAAAACACCGGTTTCCATTAAAAAGAACGCAAACGAGCAAGAAAACAAATTATATTGCACGCCCCTGTGAAGCGCATCGAGCGTAGGTATGGTATGGTGAGTATCCGGCTGTGAATCAAATAGGACCATGGAATTTGTTCTTCCACTTACTCCGAGTTCATTGAAATCCATCCAGCTTATCCTGCAATCGAGAGAGCAGTTTCGCGTTTCAGCATACTTATCCTTGCAGCCCGAAGCAATATTCTATCATGCCCGCCACCTACATGTAACAGAAGCACATGTAACACGAAATTCACGTTATCTACCTGAGCAAACGCCTAAAACCCTAGAAATCGAAAATTGTTTAGGCCAGCAACAGCCTTTTTAAGGAACACGAGCCAGAAATCAAGACGACGATCGGAAAAATTGGTAATGAAAAATCAGCTTTCAGCAAAGTCTAAACGCTGGTTCAACAGTTGCAGAACAAGCTGAGAGATTCGGAAAGGGGAACTGGTACAGAAGTTAACCTGCCTGAGCTAGGCGAGGACTACTAGCACTAGATTTACTAGTATAGGCATCTAGTTTTGTCTGGACCGAGAATTTGCTGGTCGTCGAGTCGAGACTGTGAAATGTGCCCGTGAACTCCCCTGCTAGATTTATTAGCAAAAGCACAAAATGCTCATTTAATAAATAAATATAACTTTATTTTTCTGCAATATTTACTACAAAAATTTAATTACGAATCTGTCCTTACCTGCGAGACTATATAAAGCTCATTTTTTTAGCCCCCATTATCTAGTGGCATTACATGGGCTTTATGTGTGTGTGTGTGTGTATTACACATCACACTTGCAAATAAACAATAGGATTAATTTTAAGAAGAAAAAGAAAAACATTTTTCAATTTTGAAAATTGGTTTTTGAATGAATTGATAGTTTTAAATTTCAAAATTATTGATGAAATTCAATTTTTTTTTATGATTGATATGTCGTGTGAAGAGATTGGAAGTATTATTTTTAATTCACAAAAATATAAATATTTTATATTTTAGTGTAATTTTTCTTGGGATAATTATGTTTTGTCATATTTCTAAGAAAATAATTGAAAAAAAAAAGAACTAAGTATTTAATAATTAAAAAAATATATACCAAATTCTTTACTAATTGTTATTTATTGATTTCAAATATACTAATCTAAAAATACCCTTAACTCTCTTTTCTCCTCTTGCCCCTCGCCTTGCTCTATTGTAACTTGCCCCTCCATACCTTTCTTGTTGCCCTTCTCTTGTTGTCCTCGCCCGTTGTCCCTGCCCATCACTCATTGAGCTACATTAAGCTCGACAAGGAGCTCTTGGTGTTGGGCAATTGTGATTTCACGATAGTGATTCAAAAGAAGAGAATAACAGAGAAACAACAAACGATATATATGCAATGCACAATCACAATCTAACTATGGCATAATCAAAAATAAAAACAAAATCATAACAGAAACATACGAAATAACGTGGTTCACTAGTTCAACACGACTAGCCACATCTACCATAAAATATTTGTGTTATAGATTATAACCAACACATAGAATTTTCAATATGTATAGTGGAGAAATAGTCGAGAAAAATTGTGCAGAAAGAGAAGAAATTCCAGAGATGATCAGTTTCACACATGAAAAACAGCAGCCTGAAAAATATAAAATAAATACAATTTATATTAATGTAATTTCTAGTTTAATTAACTGGAGTTGGACCTCCATTACTGTGTTATTACTGCGTTTCTGGCATCATAATATTTTATTTCTTGCACTTACATGAAAATATTAGAACATAAACAATTTGGTTATACATAACATATAATCAAAATAAATTATATACAACACTTGAAACTTGACAAAGAGCTCGACTAGGAGCTCCATGAAGTTGCATGTAGCTCGACGAGTTCATGGAGCTTGATGGGAATTTGTCGAGCTCCATGAAGCAAGTCGAGCTCCTGGAGCTCGACCAGGAGCTCGGCGAGGGGTGAGTTACAGGGGAGATAGCAAGTTATAGGAGAGAGAAACTAGTGGGATTAAAATTTATTATGAATTATTTAATTATATATTTTGGATTAAGATAAGGGTCTTTTAGGTTTACTAAATTTGAGTGTAGTAAATATCAATTAATTAAGAGGTTGATGTATTTTTAAATTATTAAATATTTAGTTTTTTTTTAATTATTTTATTGGGAGTTCACCAAAACATAATTTTTCCTTTTTCTGGTAATCAATTTTTAAAAAATATCATAAATGTGTACATGAAATAAGATCTAAAATGTAGAATCTTATCTTTTTACAAATTTGATTATGAAAAGATAAGTCATTTTTTTAAATAATTATATTAAAAAATTATATTTAAATATAAAATATTTATATTTTGATAAATTAAAAATTAAATTTATGATTATACTTGCTCACATGGCTATTTCGAATTCAATTTTTAATTTTCTAATTTGAAAATGATAAATCCATTTGAAAATCACTTTTCAAAAAGGAAGTGGTTTTTCATTTTATTTAAATTAAAACTTATTATATATATATATATATATATATATAAACTTATAAATACACATAAATCACAAATGCATATACACACACACACACACACACTCATATACATATAAATATATAAATACTATATTTTGATTAAAAAAAAAGAAAATTGTTTTCATTTTTGAAAATTGGTTTTCAAATTTAATAATTGCTTTTGGAATATGAAAATTGATGATCGAATTTGAATACTTTCCCTTGTGGATGATATCTCATGTGTGGGGGCATAATCTAAATTCTAATTTTTATTATACAAAAACATACAATTTTTTATATTTTGGTGTTTTTTTTTAATAAAAATTATCTTTTTTTTAATGAATATTGTGTGAATAGTATCCCAAAGCATAAATATTTTATACTTGTGAACAAGCATGAAGCATAAATTTATCTTTACAAAAACATATTGTTGTAGGCTAAGAAATTCTATGCAGTGGTGATATTTTCTCCTAATAATAGTTGTAAATAATCAATTTTGTCCTATTTATTTTATACTTGTTAGAAATGAGACTATTTATTAATTACAACTAGTAGTATTTCATGCTTAATTTATATGAAATAATAACAAATATTTATTAGTCTATTATGTATCCACAAAATGCATGAGCAATATTGATACCTTACATAAATAATGTTTTCTAATGCATGTTATCTAATATGTGTAAGTCATATTTGTATGGATGTTTAAATAAAATTCAAGGCAAGTCACTTTCATTGAAATTTTTTTTTGACATGATGTGATTCCAAAAAGATAAATGATCATGTAAGAATAAAGTATTTGATTAGTATTGGTATCTAAATCAAATCAAGTATATCTTTTTTATTCACTTAACAATATAATGTCAGATAATTGTGTTGAATGTTGTAATCACAAAACACATGATACACAATATTTTCTAGAAACATCTTTTTTTTTTGTAGGCTCATAGCTTGATAATGAATCCTTGAATGAATTGAAATGCCCTTAAACTAGATGTGTCGAACAGCCGGCTTGGCCAGTTTTTTTAGAGCAAGATCTTGCTTTCGTGCCAGACCAGGCACGGCACGGTTTAAAATAGCCGAGCCCGGCACGGCCTGTGCCGGGCCCGAGAGGCAGAAAAAATTTTTTTTTTTAAAATTTTTTAATATATTTAAAATTTTAGATATTGTATAATAATATTATTATATATTTATATTTTTAAAAATGTTAAAATTAAAAATTAATTAAAAAAAACAAAGTTTAAATATTTTTTTAATATGAAATTAGTTTAAATTATATTATAATTATTAATTATATAATAAAGTTATTAATTTTTTTAAAAAATTAAAACATAAAAAAAATAAATCAATACATTATGTTAGTAAAAATAAAAATTAAAAAAAACATAAACAACACAAATAAAAAATTACCAATCATCCATTTGAAACCGAATGTCCGAACAAAACAAATTACAGTTTCAACACAACGTACAAACAAAGCGTACAATCAATAAAAAAAATATCAAAAACAAAAATCAGTAGATCATCATCAATCGTCAATCGACATATCATGAGAATCATCAGCCGCAACATCAAGATCTATATCATATGGATCATCATCATTGGCAATCAACTCCTCCGCCATCGTAGTGGATATGGATGCGACTGTAGTGCCAGTCCCAGTCCCAGTCCCAGCTCCAGCACGATCATGGATGTTAAACCTATATTCCTCCCAATCCTTCAAACAAGCCAAGGCCTCAACCATATCTGGACATAATCTCGATGCTACGCTCCCACGATTATGGATGCTAAATCACGTTCACTGCAACTGAAAAATCAGACTCCGATGCTACGCTCAACACCAGAGGAGTCAGTAGATCCCTTGCCATCCTAGATAGCACGGGATAGGTGGACTCATATGATTTTCACAACTGTAATAAATCAAGATTATTAGTATCAGAATGTGATAGGATTGAGCAGTAATCGGTATCTAAGTACCGAGACAGCTCGCTCCTATGTGATGGTCCACCCCAACGTTTCCCCCTCGCTAGCTGAATGGAATAATCGTCATCTCCGAACAAGGTATCAATGTCTGTAATCATAGTCTCACCACCACCACCACCATACCTAGTATCGTAGTATGTGAACAGGTCAGTCAACTTCTTGTGAATGAACCCTTCAGGTGGGTCTTCCAGGTTCATGCACTAGGAAATGTAAGTCAGGTTGTTTTCTACCCTTTCCACCTTAACCCAGGGTCCATGCATGCAGCGAGGCAATAAAGAGATGGAATGGTAGACTAGTACTTCAAGTACTTGGTCTCCATCTCTACAACCATATGGCTAAGCGTCGGGTCAGCTCGATACTTCCTAAACATGCTGCTAATGTTGCATGTGCAACGGAGTGCAATGCAAGTGGTGGGCATATAAACCGACGAACACATGTTCGTCGTGTCATAAAATATCTTCAGGAATTTCATAAATGAAATTCCTGAAGCCTAGTCAGTGTCGTCAATAATAAGTTCGTCACTCTTACTATTGACGTAGTCGGATATCACGTGTTCGTATCCAACACATGATTCTAACATAATGTACGTGTAATTCCAACAATGTCTCACATCCAATTGGAATTTCTTCTTCTTAAGATTCACAGACAAACAAAGACTACCAAACTCTTGTTGTCTGCGAGGAGTGCAAATATATTTTAGTGCATTACGTATATTATCTAACACGGGGGAACACACCTTCATACCCACTTGAACAATCAGGTTAATCACGTGACATGTGCACCTGACATGAAAGATCTCTCCTAATGGTGTGTCTCTAATATTTCTAACAAACATATTGATCGCTACTCCATTATTAGAAGCGTTATCGAATGTGACACTAAAAATTTTATTTTGAATTTTATATTCCCTAAAGATTTTCATCATACACTCAAAAATGGCTGGGCCATCATGAGAATGAAGAATCTCAGAGAATCCTAAAATTTTTTTATTGATTGTCCAGTTAGAATCTACATAGTGGCTCGTGAGACATGCATAAGAAGATTCATCGTGACTTGTCCATATATCGGATGTCACGGACACCACTCCCCTATATGCCATAAAATCCTTAATTATTTTTTATGTTTCTAACTTATATATTCTTAGTATGTCATTCCTAGATGTGGACCTAGGAATCCTACGATAGGCAGGTTGAAAATAAGTCTGCATGATGCGCACTACCCTTGGATCTTCCAAAAATCTGATCGGAAAACTCATCAATGTGATAAGCCTGGCCATCCCGTCCCTACCCAACTCACTGGAGTATATGAAGGAAGTAAACTTTGAGACTGTACTCGATCCAGTCTCAAAAAATACAGTGCCAAGTTGGGTTTTCCTAGGATCTAATGGTCCATGTTTTTTTGTGCATAATTCGGCATGTCTTTTTAGGTGCCCAGTCCCAAACGAACTCTTACATGTTAAAAGTCTAATACAATATTTGCACTGTGCCATTTCTTGTTCCTCACCCCTAATATTTTTTTGTGTTATTATTTTAAAATGAGTCCAAACTACATAAGTCCTCCTAGTTTTTTGGTTTTTAGAACTTTAAGTTGAGACGACTGGAGAAACTAAAGTTTCAGCAGCCTTAGACCTCTGTGTAATATTTTCATTTTCTAAATTTAAATATGGGTCAGGTGTATTTGTTATTTTTTATGATTTTTATTTTTCCTAATTTTGGTCTAGAGAGAGAAACTATAGAGAGAGAAAGTAAAAAAAACGTAAAATAAATTACCCGGTAAAAGCAGTGAGGTCGGTCACGTGCACGGTGCACCCCAGTCAAGCTCCAATGTTCAAAACTCAAGTCGAGTTTCACGAAAATTCAAGTTGAATGCCAAAATCCCGAGGCCCGAGAGAGAGAAGCAAGGTTTTTGAGAGAGAGAGAAATATTTGAGAGAATTTATGTTTTTGAAAAACATAAATGTTAAAGGGAGGGAATAGAATTTATATATTAAAGATATTAATTTTTTATTAAAAAAAATATTTTTTTTATATTTTTTTATATTTTTTTGAATTTTTATTAATTATTTAGGGGGCAGAATCATGAGGACCGTTGGATTCTGCCCCCTAGCCGTTGGAGGCGAATCCAACGGCTGAAAATATATATTATTATTTTTTATTTTTTTTCTCGTTGGGGACTTGGGTGAATAGGATATGGTAGAGTTGTTTGGGTCGGTTCGGGGCAAATGGCCTCGTGGAAGACGGAAGTGGGACCGAGGGTCAGTTCCAATTAGACCCAACCTGCGGTCTTTTTTTGCAGGAGGGGCCGGGCGCCGCGTGGGTGGTGGGTCTTTGGCGGGGCAGCCTGTGCCATGTAGGCAGCAGGCTCGCTCGACCGTGCAAGTGAAACCGGCACGAAAAGAACCCGTGCCGGTGTGCCATGCCACGGGCCGAACCGTGCCAGGTCCGGCACGGCACGGCACGGGCCCTGGCACTGTTTTTTACCGTGCCAGCCTGGCCGGCCCAGCCCGGTTGACACCTCTACCTTAAATATAAATAAAAATGAATTGTGTAAGTCATTTGATTTGAACAAATTTATTGTAATCTATAAAGTCAATTTTTTTTATATTTTCAATGATGATAACAAATGTTGGGCTAACTTTAACATAAATTGACACAATATGTTCAAAAGTCACAGTGTTGGAGAAATTCTATGACTTTTGCATTAATATTTATGGCTCTATAACAATAAAGTCATGATGTTCAAGGATGCTACTGCTTACAGCACTAAAGCGGTACTTGGATGTTGTAATGGATTAAATGATATTGTTGCAATAAAATATTTGAGCTAGCGTGACTATGATTCCAATAAAGTTTCACAACTGAAAAAAAAATATTACATGGTGAAATGATTATGTCAAAGAGGTAAAAAAATCATGACATACAAAGATTGTCATGATTATTTTTCTATATATTTGCTCAAGAATAGATGTCAAAACTATCCACTAAGTCTATTACTTTTCATTACTTTTCATTACTAAGTCTTATATTTCACTCTCCTTGTGGAGGTGTAACAAAGTCATAACTCAAGGAATGCTATGACTTTTCATTACTTTTCACTCCCCTCTTACTCTTCATATCCACTAAGTCTTATATTTCACATAAAAACTAATGAATTTCACTACTATATAATATAATATATTAAAAATATAATTTCATAAAATAGTTATAGTTAAAGCTGTTTTCTATGCAAACCCAACATGTATAATTACCAAAAAAAAACTAATCTTATTCTATATTTGGAATACCATACATGGGTTTAATGAATTTATCACATCTTTCCAACAAATTATAGAGAAGAAAGAATGGACTCTATTTTGTATGCGTCAAGAAATGGGGAATGCTTCATATCCCCCTAATATTTGCCGTCATTAATAAAGAGCTTGAAGAAGATACAAAAATAGAAGAAACTTATTCTCAAAAGAGAAGAATCGATGTAAATTGAGCAAAAGGTATCTTCCTTTCTCAAAAACAACATAAAAGTTTCATAAAGAAGTAGTGAAAGATGAGAAGAAGAAGAAACTCACAATAAGCTTTCTTTAGTTGAACATGAAGGTATCATGAGTGATATTTTCACATCATAGAAAATATATAATTGGAAGTCAAACATAGAGAGGAATACTTTAAAAGAGAAGTACAATTCCTTCACATAGCAATGACAACATAAACTGAAGAGTGAGATTCAATTTGTGAAATGCACCTTTAAAAGAAAGAGTTATTGTTTGTTGTAGCTCAATAGTAGTTTGAAGATAAAATTTATAAGCTCTTGGAAGATATGATAAAACAAGTTGAGACTAGGCTGAAGAGAAATGCTAAATCATTTTTAAGGCTTTATGAGTGCTTTGAAATGAAATAAATGAAAAAGATGATGAGTATACACGAAAGAATTGAGGGTGGCATGCATTATCGAGAGAGTTGGTGGATTGAAAAAATGGCATTTCTACTATGCCACCATTCAAGCACTCTATAATAGATTTTCCATTTAAAAAGTTTAATCCTAAGAGCAAATCACATTGTTCACCTTTTTGAACATGATGACATATATTTTTGTTTTCCTAGATATTGTTGTTTTTGAATCCTACTGTGTTGTATAGATGGAAGGTTTATTTTTCTTTTTTTAAAGGAGAATTAATTGTTTGAGGATGAGAAATGACTTTAATATGTAAGTTTGCTAATTATACTAAATAACAAATATTACTCGTTATAGATTTTCATAAGGCTTTAAAGAGAACAATTTCAAAAAATAATAATTTTAATGAATTATAATAAATAAATATAAAAATTAGATTATTTTGTGTAAGATATAATACTTAGTGAAATTGTTGAGTAGGAGAGAATTTCTCATATTATGACTTAATTATACTTAAGAGCATATATAGTAGTTTTAGTATTTATTATTGGTAATCATGATAATCTTGGTACACCATGACAACATTTTAATGTCAACAATATTAATTTTATATCATAGTAGTCAAGTACCATACTATTTAAGTTACATCATTCTCGAGCACTATAACTTTCTTTTTCTAGAGCCACATATAATAAGATAAAAACCATAATTATTTTTTAGTACTATAACTTTTAACTATACAAAGTTACAAAGAAAATTTACTCGAGACATTACTATTCTTAGAGCCATGACTTTTTCTATACAGAAAAGACCAAAGCTACGACCATCCATAACACTATGACTTTGGGCTACATAAAGGAAGTGCATGAGTTGTGGTCATTCCCAATACCATTACATCATGTTATAGAAAATAAAGGCTAAAATCATGGTCATTCCTAATACCATGACTTTGAATCACAAAGGACAAGTCCACAAGCTAGGTAATTTCTAGTGGACAAATCCACAAGCTAGGTAATTCCCAGTGTTGTGGTAGTCTAATAAAAGTAAGAGATCAAGGTCGTCGATGTCTATGGCACCACAACTTTATTCCAAAGAAAGGCAAGGCTAATGTTGAGGCTGTTTCCCATCATCATGACTTCCTACTTTAAAATGCACTCAAACACATGATTAAAAAGCTTAATTTAAATGGGGAAAAACTTTGCATCAAAAAAGAAAAATTATGAAATCAATAGAAAGAATGAGAGGTTGAAGCTAATAAAAATAAAAAGGATTGTCAACACTTTTTTATGAGAATCTCTCATCAACAAAGATTCACAAGTATGTAGGTTATACAAGTAGTAATTAAGAATTTCTTTCATATATTGATACCACGTGAATTGTATTAGTAGTTCAATCAACCAATAATAAGACAACATAATTCTAGTAGAGGAGATAATTTAGAATTTGAGTAATAATCTTATATCCTAGGGTTTGGTCAATTTTCATTTATATGATGCATATTTAGATAATTCAATTCATGTTAAGCTTGGATATAGAAAGAAAGTTGGACTATTATCAAAATGCTTCTCTACCTTAATGACATACAAGGTGTTTATTATCATTGAGCCCATCTAAAATATGATCCCCTCGTAGTTATCTACTTGATATTTTACAATTGATATAATAAATAATTTTTATTTGAGGGTCATTTACAAGTCTAAACCTTTTAGGCAACTTTTCAACTATCTTTAATGGTTATTTTGTATGTACATTCGTATTCTCTAGCCTTGAGTGTCTTGCATACTTTGAAATGATGTGATCATAAAAGTATTTTTAATTTTTGCTTTATAAGCACCATACTCATATAATTAACATATGTTTTCCTTTAGATCTCACTAGTGAGAATCATACGAGGAAGAGTAACTCAAAAGGCTATCATCACTTCATGAATCACCCCCACTCATGCATGTAATGTGCATTACATATCACTATCCTTCATATGGTTGATGCAACTCTTACACTATTATTGAAACTATTTGAAAAATTTTATATCATCATTTGAGGGTCAATTTTTTTAAGACATATACATTAGATTGTCATGTAATAGTATTCATGCTTTCGGCTACTCACAATGATTAAATACCTTAATTTTGAGCTTTAACATATACGTTTATCTCACACATTATGGTTAGAAAGACTCACTTCTTTTCGACTGTATGTATGACTATAGTTATGCCTCATGATTTATGTATCATCATCCACCACAACAACACACACAAACACACCAATATTAAAAAACAAATTTTATTTGTATTTAGTCACCAGTTCCATCAATTCATTTTATAATATAAATCAAACGTCATAATTAATATTTAAATTATCCATATATCATATAAATCAAAATAAATAAATAATAGATCTCAATTTAATCTTATATTGGGAAGAAATTCATACGAGATATAAGAGAAGAAATCTTGTGAATTTCGAGTTCTCAATGATAGCCCTCATGATAATATAGGATTCAAAACTTTAATTCCATGATAGCCCCCAAACTATAGGGTTTAACTTCCATTTTACATCATTTTCTTACTAGTGAATCTCCTAGGGAGTGAAAATCACTCATATGTTTGTTGATACACTTGGTTCAAAGTGAAGAAGAAGGAAAATCAGCTATTTTGTTCTTTATCTTTACATTGTCTTATATATTTTGAGAATTATGAGAATCTTTCAAGTAAAAAGACATTACTTTGGAATAATGCTACAATTTTGGTATTTGCTCTCTATAGCTTGAAGTCATGGTGCTAGGAAGTGCCCATGACTTTTGCATGTGTCTTCTATATCACAAATATGTGGCATTGGTAAGTGGGTATGGCTTGTGTATTTTATCTTTAAGCTACAAAAGTGGCCATGATCTGTGAAGCTACTAGGATTTTTCCTTTATCTCCAATTACTCAAATTCACAGTGTTAGTTGTTAGTCATGGCTCATGTAATGAACATGCCTATCAAATTCACAACACTAGATGATGGCCATGATTTTGTCTTCTCTTGAAATCAAAAAATCACAACTTTTAAATAGTCACAACTCAAATATTTTTCTTTGTACTCTTTATAGCCTAAATGTCATGGAATTGAAAAATGATTATACCTCTGGACTTAAGAATATTAAGCTTGGGTAACAATAAAGCCATGATACTATAAAATGACCATGAATTTTAGCTCTAATAGGATACTTAGTTACTTTGACATAAAATTAATATCACAATCATTTAAATATAATGAGATAAATGTGATTATGACTCTAAGATAATATCATAGTCAAAAATAATATGTTGAACATTGAAATTCTTGTACTAAAGAGGTGTTAGAGTCATAACAAATAAAAATTATTATGACTAATTATATAAAGTTTTAGTCAAGAATAAATATCAAAACTGCTTGATAAGTCCAACTATTGTCAAGTCACTAATAAGCTCCAAAAATATAATAATTTCATTACTATTCATCATAATTTATCAAAACTCTTATTTCATAAAATCATTCCAACTATTACTCATTTTTACACTTATACATCATCACATATGACTAAAATATTATAAAATAATATAAAATATAAGTATTTTACATAGTTAATAGGGATATATGAGTAATTGGGAATACAAGACACAAGCCTAAATCCTAAAGGGTTGGTACAAATATTGAACCTCGCTTAGGGGTAGATCCATGGTGCACAACATGAGAATTATAGGTTTAGAGTTTTGAATCATAAATTCTATCGAGGATTCATTGGGAACCCAAAATTACCGAGATGTATGCTAAGATATCTCATGTTAATTGCTCCTTTAATTTAGACTAAATTGAGATTTAGGATTTGTGTATTTTGTTATGTGTGGTGGATATATAATTGATGAAGTTTATATCTGGTTGCATTGAGATATAGCTATTGATGGATAAGATATTTATTTAAAACTAAAATTAGGATTTTACTATTGATAAGTTTGTACATATTATCATTGTGGATCATGATAGGCAAGCCACAATGCACACCCACATATAATAGTAGGAAGGAAGTGATAACCCTTCCAATCATTATGCATGAGATAAATATTATACATCAAACCTAAAATTAAGATGAGCTTGATCATTATAAGTATAATGCTTATGAAGTTTAAAACACAAATATTTTTATAAGTCAGTCCATTATGTATATATTTGATAAATCAACTATCAATTGATGTGAAGATTTTATAGAATATTTTTATATGAGTTTTACCTTTAGTGTGTGAGTTGAATCTCATCATGGTGGATGGTGACAGGTAAGCCATGAGACATATACAAGAGAAGGTGACTCATAATGTGGTGACATTTCTACGAGCTACTTTTTATCATATGACTAATATTGGTGAGATTTGATGGAAGTCATCTATTAATTATATCGAGTATGATGCTTATGAAGTAGAAAGTACAAATACTTATAATATCATATGGGTTCATGTCTTTATGACTCATAATGACAAAGAATGAGAATGCACTTACAAAGAAACTATTAATGATAATTTATGAGTTACTTGAAAGGTATGAACTCATAAATAACTTTCAATCAAAGATGATTTATTATTTCAATAATTAATTATTGAGAGAAAAACTAAGAAAGGATCATTATTGGAGAGGGTCAAATATGTCATAACCACCTTGTATGGCAAAAATCATTTTTTTTCTGACTAGAGCTGCATCTGACTAACTCTTGGTTGATTAAACTACCTATGCAATTTTATGTGATCAATATCTTGATGAAAGTCTACTTTACTACTTGTAAAAATTATATAATTATGAAATTATGTTGGTTGAGAGACCCTCATCCAACTAACTTTTGAGATATTTTCTAATCCTAAAAATTAGACATCATAACAAAGTCATTGCATGGAATAACATGATACATTATAGATAATGCATCTAAATAAAAAAAAAGTTTTTTTGTGTCTACCCAAAAGAAAATTGAAGAAAAAGTTATCAAGGTCTTGGAGTACACTATGAAGAGAATGAAGACAGGCATGATAGGGAGTGTTGAAGCATTTGACACACTTTATTAGTTTATCTCCAATGAGTGGCACCAAATGATAAAGAAAAGAAATAAAGGGACTAAAGAAGCAACAAATTTTATAGTGAAATTATAGATACAAGATTTAGAAATCTACATATATAAATCACAAATATGTATATTATGTATATGGGGCATTTGAGGAGAACCTCAGTTCATTCAAAAAAAATGTAAGATGAGTTGTGCGTCATCATTTCCAGGATGATTGAGTGAGTTGTGAGCAATATGAAGACACAAGGAAGCCCTATGTATCAATGCCATGATTTACATCATCTAAAGCCTAATTTATACTAAAAAAAAGTTCAATTTAGAGAAGAAAGAAGCCAACTGGTCTTCTTCACTTCCATGATGCATTATGTTTTTGGTTTTTTTTCTCTTTCTCTTACCAGGATGAACATCCAAAAGAGATTTAAATTCTTTACTTGGGATTAGCATATATTTAAGTATGAGAGTTTGTTCAATGCTTGATTACTAAGTTTTTACTATTATTTTTGTATTGTTTCTCAAAGTATTTGGGCTACAATTGGGTTAAAAGACAAGTATTGTTTAAAATTAGATAGATTTTGATGAATAGTTGTGAAATCAATTATAAATATCATATAATTAATATAGGTGGTACAAATAAAATTTGACGTGTTGATGAACTAGATAACGTCATGACATTCTCAATATTTTTAACTGATCATGAAGAAACAAAATTTAAAATTTTTTATTATTAGTTTGAAGAGAGAAAATTGAAAAACCCACTTGTTGACGAATAACTTCTGATCTTGAGAATAACAAGCATACATTTTTACAAGATCACTAAATATCATTGAAACGTTCATATAAATATTAACTGATATAAAAATATTTAGTCGAATTTAAATATTAGATTACAGATCTCATGCTAAACAAAAATCATACAATGAGAATAAAAAACAAATATTATACAATCAAATGAATCTCACAACTATAAATACTTTCTATGCACATTAACAAATTAAAAAAATGAGAACTCTTCATGTGATATTCCAAATTTAAAATGGTGGATTGTGTTTCGATATGATTCATAAATCATAAAACACTTGTCACCTCACTCTAACAACTCTGGCCATCACATTCATATTTACTATTTTAGAAAATATCAGTATTTTACTAATTCATCGAGTAATAAATAATAAAATTCCAATTTCATTTTGTAAAGTATTGAAGCCTATTATATTATCAAAATTGTTTGGATATATCAGAAATTTGTATCTATGAAAATATATCAAGTTACTTGACCCTGTCATGTCAGTCGAACTAAATATGATAATCATGAATAAACAAAACATATAAACCTCTATTATTATTTGAAGATGGAGAAAATTTAGAGACTCACTTTTTTGAGATTAACGTGACATGATAAAGACTAAAATTAGATTGATATATTTTAGTGTACTAAAATGTAAATATTCTTTGATTTGACATACCAAATTGTGAAAAAAAATAATGGATTCTAATTGTAAATAATTTTGGTTTGGGGAACCAAAATTAATGTTCCCAAAAAATTAAGAAAAAAGAATCAAAAATTAATATTTTCATTTTTAGTGCACCAAGTAAAAAATAATTCCCTCTTTACTATCATCATTTTTGTTACGTATATATATTATGACACACCAACACCATAACAAAACATGTTACATCATACTATCATAAAAAAATTATTATCTTCCAAATGCTTAACTTTTTCTGTTAAAAAAAGTGACTAGGATTTGAATAATTTTTGATAATATTTAGTGTGGGTTACAATAATATATATATATACAATGGTAATGAAAAATAAAACTAATTACATGCTTAATTTAAATGGATACTATATAAAAATATTGCATAAAGATGGAATAAATATTTTCAAAGTAGAAAAAATAAGGAAACTAAAAAAATATAAAATATACAAAAAATTGACTAGATAGAATAGATATTCTTTAAATACTTTTCCTCAAGTTGGAGAGTGAATACTATGAAGTCAAACTAGTTACATAATGTGATAAATTGATCTTTTCCTAAAACTTTTGTGAGCATATCCACCAATTCTAAGCAAATGAGCATGTAATAAGGAGAATGTCATTGACATACATGAAAATTATAATGAAAGAAGTATCTTGAGGTTTAATTAAAAGTGAATAGTTAGCCTTTGATCGTAGATAACCATCTTTCTTAAAATAATATTTGAAAAAAATATATAACTAATTTTTCGATGCTTGTTAGAAACCTAAAAAGAGACTTATAAAGCCGACATACAAGATTTTCCCTTTGTCAGCAAAGATTATGAAGAGGTTCCATATGGGCTTCTTCATGTAAATTCCTATGGATAAACGCATTTTGAATATTAAGTTGATAGATGAACTAATTGTGAGTAGCACCTAGAATAAAAAGACACTAAGAGATAGTGTGCACGATGGAAAATGAAAATGTCTATTAGAAATCAGTACCTCAACTTGAGTATAGAACTTGGCGACAAGTTGAACCTTGTGATGTTCAATGATACCATCAAAATGAAACTTGATCTTGTAAATCCATTTGTAGCTAATGGGTTTATGGCTAGAAGGAAGAGGTACAATAGTCCATGTAATGTTGTTTTCTAATGCTCATTATTCAATTTTCATAGCCTCTTTCTATTTTGGATCAATGTTGGTTTGAGCATATGAATGAAGTTATTTGTGATCTGATATGTCATTTAAGAAAGATTAATGGGATGATGTAAAATGAGAATGTGTGAGAAAATGAGATAAAGGGTAATGAGTAGCTTTTTATAGAATTGGCAACAAGTCTGAATGATTGATTTGAGTAGACATGATGTAGCCTTTATGTCATGCTAAAGAATGTTTAGGATGGGTGGATGATGTGAGGATGTGTTGGAGGGAACAATAAGTTTTGTTAGGTTTGGTATGCATATTTCTAAGTTAGACAAAGTGTTTTGAGTTTTTGTGGCAATGGAGTTTGTGTTGGTATGACCTGTATGATTTGGCAATATATCTGGTCATGCATAATTATTGGCATCGTAGTTTTGATAAATTGACATAATGGATTTTGGCATAAAGTCTATAGCATCATGGTCTGGGAAAAATCATATTGCGGTAGTGGTGTCATGTTGGTTTTTGTTTCATGTTAAGTGAGGTGAATTATCCAAAAGAGGATGTACATGTTTTAATGTCAATTTGAGAGATAGGGAAAATTGTATTGAAAGGAAATGATGTTTCATAAAATTAGACATCATAATTAGCAATAAGTTTTTATGATTTAAGGTAAAAAATCTTCTATCAATTCCACCCTTTGGATAACATGCAAAATCTAGAAATAGGATATACATGTGTGACATGATACAAACTATCAAACACTTTCATTTCATTAAGTGATGGAGGATGATGATAAAGTATTTCAAAAGGTTATTTGTTGGACAATAATAATGATGAGAGATGATTTATTAGATAAACTTTGGTTAAAACTTATTCACCTCAAAAAATAAGTGGAAACTGAGATTGAAAATTTAAGAGCATGTGCAATATTAAGGACATGGTGATATTTGCATTCAACAACCCCATTTTGTTGGCGTGCATGGACATAAAAGTTCATTGATATTCTATGTAATAAAAAAACATGTTCTCGAGTGAGTTGGAACTTTGTGTGAACCCCAAAATATTATGATATAATAAATCAAAAAGCAATCTATATTGTTTTTGAATTCGAAGGAAAAGGTAATTGTGTTTGAATGTGGAGTAGTCCATACAATAGTTATCAAATGAAATTGTAGTTTAAGATATACAAAAGAAATCAAATTTCAAATGATGTGAAGATGGATGCCCATGATGAATGTGCCATAGGCTTGGAGGTTGAGAGACTTGATGGACATAGACATTTGTTGTAATGGGGACATGTACTAAAGATCTCTTTGTTGCATACTTGAGCCAATCATCCTCTTTGGAAACCAAACCCTGCAAGGCACAGTAATTAGGAAAGAAAATGACAACATTTTAGAGCATTGGTCGAGGTATCAAATGGGCTGTGCTATGTCAGTATGGCCCGTTGGCATATCTTTTAGCTGGGTTTGTACTTGAATGTGCAGGATTATTCCAAGTAGGGTCAGGTCTAACCAAGCTAGTATGGTTCATTCCATATTAGTATAAGTTAAGACCATGTTAGCTTGTTTGGCTAACCATACTAAAACTAGCCCACGTAGGTCATTGTGTCGTGTTGTGACATTTCTTGCCTGGCATGGTTGGGCCATGCAATACCAAGTTTGTTTAACCCAATCGATACCTCTAAACACTTTAATTTTGCTAATAGACATCAAATCCAAATGAAACCGATACAAAAAAAAATTTTGATTATGACATCATAATTAAATGGGATAGTACTATTGGAAGTAATTGAGGTTGAAGAATTAATTATTTTCCATGGAAGATGACTCTAATTAGGTAAAAAGTCTAGAATTCGAAGTGATATCATTTGTTGCTCCACTATCTAAAATCAAATGTTTAGTCAAAACTACATTGATTAAAATATTAGAAATATGAAACAAACCTATAGCATTTGCAAACATATATTTGTTACCATTTTTATTGTTGGAAATCATTATGGATAATGCATGGGCAAGTTGCTAAAGTTATTAAAATACTTATATTACCATTTTTATTGTTGAGAGTCAACAACATGGCTTTGTAGATTGTGCCCTTCTGTGGTTGGTGAGGATTCCGTTGTATTGGCAGTAGGAGAGGTATAAAAGACTTTCTAATGAAATTGATTGATTATAATTTCCTTATCTTCCTAAATTACTAGAAGTCTTAAGTACCATTCTTAAATTTGCATATTTCTCTAGTTTGTCCATTTCTATCTCAAAAATTACAATGAAACTTCATCTTAAGATAATTTTTAATGGTGTGATCATTTCTATTACAGTAATCACAGTGTTTACCTTTAGGCTCATTGTTGTAGCTGTTTTGAAGGCTCTGAAATATTGTTGCAATAGTGAAGTTTTCTATCATCTCAAATATCATTTTGTCATTGGGTTTCATCTTAAACAACAAGAGAATAGGCTTGTTTGAACATTGAGTGACGATGATATAATGAGAATATCGTTGTGAAGAGTGTAAAAAGTAGCATCGAGGCCCATAAAAATTCGCATATGCCAATCATCTTCTCTTTGCTATTGACGTGCATTTAATTGATCAAAATGTAAAGAATTCTATATATTTACAATTCATCCCATCAACCTCTTAGTTTCATATAATAGGTTAAGACAGTAATGGATCATTATGCTAATGATTCTAAAGATCATTGAATTTGATAAATTGTAGGTGCATTTTTTGAGAGAACTAATTTTTAAGATCCTCCTGTACTTGATAAGCTATCTTTGTATGAATAACTCATCTTGCTAAATCAGGTTTCCCAGAATGTGTAAGCCATGACAAGATCATATTGTTATATTGATTCCATGATATAAATTCAATAGGCTGCTCTATTTCTGAAGGAGGCCTGACCATTTGATGGAGCCATTGATGAACCCTATTTTGTTTTTTGATAGTAAGAGCATGAACATGATGAATTTTCTCCATGATTGATAGTTGGATCCGTTAAATATTATTGGGACGAGCATGAGATTGGAAAAAGATCAGAATGGTGAATAAAATATGAACTCGAATAATCCATGCCATAACTGTTCTTGTTGATATTGGAGCTAGTGAAGATTGGTGATGGTGGAGAACAAAAAGATTGTAAAAATTTATAAGTTATTTTTTAGTATTATTGTGTATTGCTTCGGACTTTTAGTGTAATTTTCAGAATTAATTTTATTTTGGAGAACAAAAAATAAAAATATTTTTTTAGGTTTTTGTTCTAATTTTTCTTGGCTAGTACCAAATCATAATTATTTATTTTTTGTGGAATTCCCCAATTGGATTAAATGATTCAATTTTCAATTAACTTTTCCAATTAAAATTTCCAATCCTGCAATTAAGTCGTAGACTCGTAGTATGCTTCGATAGTTCGATTTCGTTGCTGTCCCCGGCTCCCCGCGCTTCCTCTCACTGCTTGCTTGAATCCAGGAAGAAGAAGCTGACCTCATCCAAGAGCATTTCATTCATCACAGAGGTATATTGTTCGTCTGTTCTGTTATCGTAATGTCTTGCTCGATTACTTTATTCAAAACTTGTTAAGGCGAGGAATTAACGCGTTGGTAGTTTTGGCAACTTGTTTAATTTTCACACTAGAATTTTGATTTCTGTGTTGGACCTGATTGGTTTATCATCACGACGCGATTTTCTCGTTTAATTAGGTGCTGAATTTTTCGTGCGGGTTCTGTTTCACCCTCTTGATCCTGGCTTGCTCATAGAAGAGGTCTATCGGCAACAGGAGATCTGGTTAGATTGATAAATGGCTGTAAGAGGATAAGTTGTTATCTGGCAAGGTTTTTGGATCTGCGGTGACATTGCACTAAGGTCTATCAGGAACTCGGCCAAACCTAGGGTTTAGAAAATGCAAGGGAAGAGCAAAAAGCGGCCAGTGTAATGATAAATTGAAATTAGTCAAGGCTGGTGTCGATCTGGATGATAACGAGCCAATTGGTTCTTTATTCAAGTCGAAAAGATCCAGATGCCCCAAAATGATTAACCCAACGAGGGGCAAATTCGTGGACAATGATGAAGAGCTAATGCATAAGAAATCCAAAGTTTTTGGCAGCATGGATGTTACCCTGGCCACTTTTAAGAAGAGTCTGAAAGGTCCAAATGCCAAGGCACAGAAAAGCACGGGGAATAACATTTCCAGGGAGGATAGCTTATTGGGTTTAAATATTGTTCAAGGACTGCGCAAGAGGAGGAACAAGAGGGTGAAGAAAGTGAAGTTTGATGCTGAGTGTCATAATGCTGATGTTGAAGATGATGACTTTGATAACCTAGAGGCTCTACCATCGTGCAGTACCTTCCATGAAGATCATCGTGAAGAGGGTCTGCGTTCATCCCTGGCAAATGAGAATCACAGAGTTCAAGCTCCAGATGCTGGATTAAACTGCTCCACTGAAGTTATTACTGCTGATGTACAAAGACCCAGTCCTTCCTTAAATGAGGTCCAGATGGATACAAAAGGTAAAGATGCTTCTCATGGTATTGCTTATTTAAACTCTCCAGGCTCTACTTTGGAATCGAGTGATGTGGTAGCACATGACAAGGTCGTTGTTGATGACTTTCATGCATCAATTTGCACCAGAGAAGATCCATATGCAATCAAAGAGCCTCATTCTGTTTTGCTTTCTTCTGCATCTCAATTGGGTGGAATCCAAAACCACTTTCAGAACTCCAGCCGGATGGAGATTTCTTCTGGCTCACTTGGGGAGCACACTGAAGACTCATTCTTAGACCAAAACACGAGCATGCAGTTTTCTGAGTGCATGCCGGACACTTCGCTACGAGTTGCAGGAAAAATGCCTGATTCTTGTTCTGTGATGGCTCATTGTGACGCGAATCAGGGCATCAATGACCGAAACACTGAAGAAGGCAGTGCCCTTAACCCAGCCCATTTGAAAGGTTCGCCAAAATATGCACCTCGCAGCACATTTTCTTCCGATCTGATGATTGAAGAAGCACACCTCGCAGCTATAACTGATAATGAGCTTCAGCATGGTTCTGTTTCTTCACTATCAAATGAAGCATGTTCTGATAGTGATGGTCCAAGCATGTTACTGGTAACTACCGTGAAGTCAGATGAAGTGCATGATTCTGGATTTGGCTTACAGGTGAACAGTCAAGTGCACTCTTTGGAATCTCACACTCATCAAAAGGAGTCCTTTGGCTCCATTTCAAAGCGCAGCTCTGTTTTACTTGAAAATCAACTTTCAGACTGTGCTAATATTCATTGCCAACATTATTCAATTCCAGAGGAAAATGGGAGCTGCCCATGTGATGCAGCATCCACTCCTCATTCTGGAGTTAAAGACAGCAGGTTGTCAGCTGTTCAGCGTGCTGCACGCAAAGCAAGGAAGCGTCGGCTTGGTGACATGGCCTACGAGGGAGATAGTGATTGGGAAAACAACACGA
Source organism: Sapria himalayana (assembly GCA_029783825.1). Classification (NCBI taxonomy): domain Eukaryota; kingdom Viridiplantae; phylum Streptophyta; class Magnoliopsida; order Malpighiales; family Rafflesiaceae; genus Sapria; species Sapria himalayana. The sequence continues at coordinate 3,695,100 of JAREIK010000343.1, forward strand.
ACGAACAACATTTTCTGGCAGATGATCAGACTGCTGAAAGTGATCAAATTTTCATAACAAGAGAGAAATCTGATTCTTCAACCATTACCATGGAGTCTGATCATGGCAGGGCTGCAGCTGTGTCAGCAGGCTTGAGAGCTGCTGTTGCTGGTCCAATCGAGAAGATCAAATTCAAAGAGTATCTGAAAAGAAAAGGTGGACTCCAAGAATATTTGGAATGCAGGTTTGTTTTCTTTTTTGCCCCCCCCCCCCGCCCCCTTCTTAAATTGGTCAGGGAACAATGATCTGGAAGCCAAACTCATGGCTAACTTTGCACAGGCTTTTCTTCTCAGTTTCACATATCGAAAGCTCCAAAAACTTTATTTTTATTTGTTTATGTGTTGCTGCTGCTGCTGCATCTCAGCTGGTGTCTAGCACCTCTTCGCCAATGCTATAAGAGGTTTATGTTTGTGCTCATTATGAGAATAAGAGGTCATGAGTTCGATGAGCACCTCTATTTTTGCGTAAAATGAAGATGGCAGTGCCTATAATGCTGTGTCATTGTCTCTGGAAGTCCAACTTTTTGCACTTTGATTTGCAGGAATAAGATCTTATCCATTTGGAGTAGAAATGTCTGTCAAATATTGCCCCTGGATGATTGTGGTGTCGCTTGTGGCGATGGTTCGCAGCGTGCTTCTCTGATTAGAGAAGTGCATGCCTTCCTGGACCAGAGCGTGAGTTCTTCTATTAATTCTTTCTTGCATTGTGATGTTTATTGGAGAGTTCTTCCATCCTGCAAAAGTTTTTATTGCTCAAGGAAGGAAGCAACTTTTGCAGGGCTACATAAATGCTGGAATTTCTTCGAAGAAGGACAAGGCAGACTCCGATGGACGCCTAAGGGAAGCGACTCGTGGGGTCGGCACTGCAGCTCATGCTGCTGATTCAGACGATGGGGCCGTCTTCCCTCTCGACCCAGCCAAGACTTCTGAGAGTTTCTCCCATCCTAACCATGGAGGCACAGTTGGTTTGGCAACCCCACCATTAAAAGATTCAGAAATGGAAGTGGATGTGGATGGGGCGAGCCAATCTCTCAGTCTCCAAAACAATGGTGCTCTAGATGCGAATTCTGGAAATTTGTGCCCTAATTTGGATGCGGTGGGTGCCGCCGACCCATCCTCTGCAACATCTTATTGGCGGAGCAGTGCTGCTAGAAATAATCACGGCGTCCATGCTAGTTCACGGAATTTTTCCGAGGGCAGAAGGAAAATCATCGTGGTAGGAGCTGGCCCCTCTGGGTTGACTGCTGCGCGCCATTTAAAACGGCAGGGGTTTGACGTGACCGTGCTCGAGGCCAGGGACAGGGTAGGCGGTCGTGTTTATACCGACCGCTCGTCTTTTTCCGTGCCCGTGGACCTCGGGGCGAGCATCATCACTGGAGTCGAAGCTGACGTGGCCACCGAACGGAGGCCGGATCCTTCTGCCCTGGTCTGTGCCCAACTGGGCCTTCAACTGACCGTGCTGAACAGTGATTGCCCGCTGTACGATATTGTCACCGGGGAAAAGGTTCCGAAAGATCTCGACGAAACTCTGGAAGCAGAGTACAACAGCCTCCTCGACGACATGCTGCTGCTTGTTGCGCAGAAGGGGGACCAGTCGACGGAGATGTCCCTGGAGGAAGGGCTAGAACATGCTCTCGAGAGGCGTCGCCTGCCCAAATCCAGCTTCATTTTTGGTGAAGCTGAAAAAGAAGAAGGTGAAGCCGGGACGCTGAGCCCTCTCGAGAGGAGGGTGATGGACTGGCACTTTGCTAACCTGGAGTATGGGTGTGCTGCGTTGCTCAAACAGGTGTCCCTTCCCTACTGGAACCAAGATGATGTCTACGGAGGGTTCGGTGGAGCGCATTGCATGGTCAAGGGCGGCTATGGAAATGTGACCGACTCTCTCAAAGAAGGGCTCTTGATTCGCACGAGCCACGTGGTGGCTTCGGTTTCGTATGGCTCGGACCCGGAGGCTAGCCCTGGCTGGGAAAGTGCGGTCAGAGTCTCAACGTCAGATGGTAGCGAGTTCACCGCAGATGCCGTGTTGATCACCGTGCCACTCGGGTGCTTGAAAGCAGACGCCATCGCCTTCACCCCTCCGCTGCCCCAGTGGAAGCAGGATTCGATCCAGCGTCTTGGGTTTGGAGTTCTTAATAAGATTGTGATGGAATTCCCTGCTGTTTTCTGGGACGATTCTGTTGATTATTTTGGGGCAACTGCCGTGGAAAAAGACCAGCGGGGGCACTGCTTTATGTTCTGGAACGTGAAGAAGACCGTCGGGGCTCCGGTGCTTATTGCGTTAGTAGTTGGTAAGGCGGCTGTGGATGGCCAGAGCTTGAATCCGTCCGACTGCGTGGACCGTGCGCTGGCTGTTCTCCGCAGGCTCTTCGGGGGGGCTGCGGTTCCGCAGCCAGTTGCGTCGACGGTGACGGACTGGGGCCGGGATCCTTTCAGCCGCGGGGCTTATTCTTATGTTGCGGTCGGGTCGTCTGGCGAAGACTACGATGTGCTGGGCAGGCCTGTTGAAAATTGTTTGTTTTTTGCCGGCGAAGCTACCTGCAAGGAGCATCCTGATACGGTTGGCGGCGCGATGATGAGCGGGCTTCGCGAGGCAGTACGCATCATCGACATTTTGCGGACCGGAAATGATTACGCTGCCGATGTAGAGGCGATGGAGGCGGCGCAGAGGCACTCGGAGTTTGAGAGAGATGAAGTTCGGGATATAACAGCCAGGCTCGATGCAGTCGAGCTCTCGGACGTGTCGTCCAAGAGTTCCCTGGATCGGGCCCAGATTTCAACGCGGAAAATTTTGCTGCAAGATTTGTTTTTTAGCACCAAGTTTGCTCAAGGGCGACTGTGCCTTGCAAAGGAGCTGTTGAACCTCCCTGCCGAATGCTTGAAGTCCTTTGCTGGGACCCAAAAAGGCTTGACCACCCTCAACTCCTGGATTCTGGTCCGTAACGGCTCCCTCCCTGTTTTATTGATCTTGCCGTCTTGATTGTCGTGGCTTCATTCATGTCTCTTACTTTTCTCATTTGATGGTAGGACTCCATGGGAAAAGACGGAACAAAACTGCTGCGTCATTGTGTTCGCCTTCTTGTCATCGTTTCGACTGATTTACGAGCAGTGCGTTTGTCGGGTATTTTTCTTAGTTTCTTATTTCATATGCAATTAGCCATGCCCACATGTCATCCCCATAGTCTCTTTTTTATTTTATTTTTCTTTTTGGCATTGATTATTTTGGTCGTTAATTATGAAAAATTATTTTGCTACGTTCTCATAAATATTTTTTTTATTGTATGTTAAAATTCTTTAAAATTTAACATAATAGGTCGATATATTAAGCATAATATAGATATATAACTTTTTTTTTATATTTATCAATATCATCATCATCATCATCAGCATTATATATTAATTTTGTAAGCAATGTGATATAACATAGTGCTTAAATAAATTGAAGGAAAAATCATATTTTGGGGTTGTAAAATGAAAATCTTTATGTTTTGATATTCTCTCTTAAATGTATTTTAAAAAACATATCTTAAAATATGAAATAGTTATATTTGGGGCCCCAAAATATGAAATCCCGTATATGCCCTCTTGATGACATGTCGTCATTTCAAAAGGAAATGATTTTTTTTTGCTGATTTTTGAATTTGAAAATTGCCGAAACCTTAACCAAACCATTTTTCGAATTCAAAAATTAAATTTAATTGTTTATTAAATCTGAAAATTACATGTATACTTGTAGGTTTATATATATATATATTTGTAGAAATATATATATATATATATATATTATATTTAAACCTATATAGCTTATATATTTATATATATCTAAATCTATAAATCTTATTTGTATATAAGCCTATAAATATTGCTATATATATATATATCAATTCATCTAAATAAAAGCAAAAAGATTTGTTCAGAGTAGTTTTTGGTGTAATATTATTAAAATTAAAAATTTATTTGTTATACTTTATATAGAACAAAAACTTGTTGCAATATTATTATACATATCATTATTGATATTAATATAACAAAGAACTTTGTCACATGGTTTAATTATCTAGCAAATTGATGTTCAAAGAACTGTATCATTTCTTCTATAAATAAATAAAAATAATATATAAATATTTTCTCATAATTTGTCCTAGGTGTCATACGAGATGTGTTGGGCCAGCCTGACCCATTTTTTGTGAGCACGACCGTGCTTTAGTGCCGGGCCATCGGCCCGGCACGACATAGTTTATTCAAGCCAGGCCCGACACGGCCCATTGGCTTGGCAGTAAATTTATCATCCCGGGTTAGGCTTGTACGAGTCTATTTAAAAAAAATATATTTTTTTAATTATTTGAATTTTTGTATTAAATTATTTATAAAATATATATTATATATAGATAATATTTAAAAATTTTAAATTTGTAACTTGAAAATTGTTGAATATACAATAGTTATAAAGTTTAAATTTTTTTTTTATTTTTTAATAAATTTAGATTATAATTTATTAGAATTAAATTATAAGTTTTTAATGAAAAATTTAAACACAAAAAAAAGTAAACAAAAAATTTCGTTAAAAAAAATTACAAAGTCATAAAGACATAAAGTAAACAAAATGTCTAATCGGCTAATATGTACCGAATCAAAGCAAATATAACGTAACTTAAATAAAAAAGTATATAATCAAATCAAAACAAATAACTGAAATTGAAAATCAGCATCAAGAATAATATAAATCATCAGCTGTGTCGGTGAGACATCAAAAATCAAAATTATGTGACAATGACAAATGTCATGTGGTGTGACATTGGCAACTGACATCTGTCAACGAACATGAGCAACCGACAACTACATCAATTCTCAATCGATATATTATGATCATCATCAATCACAACATCAAAACCATTATTATATGGATCATCATCATCAGGAATCAACTCCTCTGCTTTCACGGTGAATGCAGAGTCAATGTCTTAGCTCCAGCACGATTCTGGATGCTAAACCTCGAATCTTCCTAGTCCTTCATACATGCTAAGGCTTCAATAATATCTGAACATAATCTCGATCTCCTATTCAAAATCACGTTCACTGTAACAGAAAAAATAGACTCTGATGCTACGCTCGATACTGGAGGAGTCAGTAGATCTCGTGTCATCCTAGATAGCACAGGAAAGGTGGACTTGTGATTTTTATCACTATAATATATCAAGATTCTTAGTATCAGAATGTGATAGGATCGAGCAGTAATCAATATCTAAGTATCGAGAAAGCTCGCTCCTATGTGACGGTCCTCCCCATCGTTTCTCTCTCGCTAACTGAATGAAAAAAGTATCATCTTCGAAGAAAGTATCTATGTTTGTTCTCACAGTCATACTACTATAACCATCATATCTAGTATCGTAGTATGTGAACATGTCAGTCAACTTCTCGTGAATGAACTCATCAGGTGGGTCTTCCAGGTTCATGCACGAGGAAATGTAAGTCAAAATATTATCTATCCTTCTCACCTTAATCCTAGTGTCCAAGCATGCAGTGAGATAATAAAGAGATGAAATGGTGGACCAATATTTTAAGTACTTGGTTTTCATCTCTGTAACTATATGGCTAAGTGTCGGGTCAGCTTGATAATTCTTAAACATGATACTAATGTTGCATATGCACTTGAGTGCAATGCAAGTCGTGAGAGTATAAACTGACGAACACATGTTCAGTCGTGTCATAAAAAATTTTTAGGAATTTAAAAATAAAATTTCTAAAGCTCTGTCAGTATCATCAATAATAAGTTCGTCACTCTTACTATTGACGTAGTCGATTATCATGTGTTCGTATCCAACACATGACTCTAAAATCAGGTACGTGTAATTTTAATAGTGTCTCACATCTGATTAGAATTTTTTCTTCTTAAGATTCATAGACAAATAGAGACTATCAAACTCTTATTATCTGTGAGGAGTACGAATATATTTTAGTGCATTATGTATATTATCCAATGCGGGAGAACATGCCTTCATACCTGCTTGTACAATTTGGTTAATCATGTGACACATGTATTTGACATGAAAAATCTCTTCTAATGCTGTGTCTCTAATATTCCTAACAAACATGTTAATCACTACTCTATTATTAGATGCGTTATTGAATATGATACTAAAAAATTTATTTTAAATTTTATATTCTCTAAATATTTTTTTCATACACTCAAAAATGACTGGACTATAATGAGGATGCAGAATTTCAGGGAATTCTAAAATTTTTTTATTTATTATCCATTTAGAATCTACATAGTTAGCGGTGAGACATGTATCAGATGATTCATCGTGATTTGTTCAGATATTGGACGTCACGGACATCACTTCACTATATATTATAAATTCATTAATTTTTTTTTTATTTTTCTAACTTATAAAATTTAAGTATGTCGTTCCTAGATGTGGACCTTGGAATCCTATAATAAGCAAGCTACAAATATGTTTGCTTGATACTCACTACCATTTGATCTTCCGAAAATCTGATTGAAAAAATCATAAATATAATAAGTTTGGCCATACCTTTCCAATCTAACTCGCTGTGGTATATGAAGGGAATAAATTTTGAGATTGAACTTGATTCAGTCTCAGAAATACAGTGTTAAGTTGGGTTTGTCTCGGATCTAATGTACCATATTTTTTAGTGCATAATTTGGTATGTCTTTTAAGGTGTTTAGTCCCAAATGAATTCTAATAAGTTAAATTATTCATATAATATTTTTATTGTACTATTTTTTCTTTCTCACCCATAGTATTTTTTTTTATTTTATTATATTAAAATAAGTCCAAACTATCGAAGTTTTCTTAATTTTTTATTTTTTAGATGTTTGGGTTGAGACGACCTATGTTGCACGGACACGGATACGGACACGCGGATACGACACGGCAGGATACGGGGACACGGCAAATTTCAAAAAACTAGGATACGGATACGGCTAGGACACGGCATGAAAAAAAATTTAATATAAATATTTAACATTAACAGAAATTTAAATAAATAAATAAAATGCTCAAACTTTATTTTTACAAACATTCAAACACAAACATAAGAAATATTAAAACAAAAGATTCGCATTTTCTTATGAATCAAACAAAATAGCTTCCAGTTCAGGTTCATCAAGAGAAAGATCTGCAATCTCGAGAATTCCAGCATTTTCAATATCCATTGATTCAAAACCATCACCTCCAATGTCCCACATTTTAGATTCGCCTTCATTATAGTTTGGAGATCTCCTTGACAGAAGTCGAAGATTGTTATGGATATAAACTAAGTCTTCAGCTCTTTGTGGTGTCAACTTGTTTCTCTTCATGGAGTGAATAAAATTATAAGTGCTCCAATTTCTTTCACAACATGAGGATGAACAAGGTTGTCCTAACAATTTTAATGCAATAGATTGAAGCATCGGTGCAGCAGTTCCATGAACAACCCACCATTTAATAGGACTCATATACCACCTGTCTTTTATGGAATCACTACTAGCAAAATCTTCCAAAAATGCCGAAAATATAGCATACTCGTCATTTGCTCTTCTCCTTTCACCTTCATTAGAAAAATATCTCTCAAAACATTTTTTTCTTTCTCTTACTATTTCTAAATCTCGATGTGGTGGAACACGATCTCCAGACTCTGCAAGCCATTGTTGACTATAATACCTGCAAGTTATGTTATAACATTAGTTATAAAATATTAAAAATCATAGAATATCATTTATATTAAAATTATCATAATCTATAATTTAAACTCGTAAGATTACCTTGGATTTAAGGAATGAGCAAGAGAATGTAAAGGTGTGTGGCTTTTATTCCATCTTTCCACCAGGATATCATTCACAATATAAAAAAACCTATAGGTTAAAATACATAGCAAATCATATAAGTTCAATTATAATTAAAACTTAAACTTTCAATCAAAATAATAAAAATTAAAAATTAAATTAAAAGTATACCTTGAATTATCTGTGGGGCTTTTATGTTCTTTCTTAAAAATAGCTTCCTTCACTTTTTCGATCATAGAATCCCACCACTCATAAATATTGTGAAGGCAAGGTTTATCAGTGTCAGCTAATCGAAGCATCTCATAAATAGGAGTTGTAAAACTGAGGATATAATCTACATTCATCCAAAAGTCTTCATTTAGGATTTTATCCTTTACTTCTTTAGCTTTCACTAAATCATCATCTTTATACATTTCCCATTCTTCACTTATCACTAATTGCTCCAAACCTCTTTTTATTGTTTTAAATCGTTTAATCATAACAATAGTTGAAGCAAACCGTGTATCGGCCACTGAAAGTAACTTCAGCTTGCAATGATTATTAAACATTGATAATCTCATTGCATGATTCATAATGAAATTCTTGATAAAAAAAATATCACTTGATACTTGAGCGATCCAACCACACTGTTCCATCATATCATCATATTTTGAATTTGTTGGTGCACAAATATTCTTCAAAGCAAGATTAAGAGTATGAACCACACACGGGGTCCAAAAGATATGCCGAAATTTTGATTCCACAATGTATCCTGCTGCTTTGCAAGCAGCAGCATTATCAGTTATAACTTGAACTACCTTTTGTGGACCAATCTCTTGTATAGCATTAATCAATAAATCAGCTATAAAATGTTTGTCCTTAATCTCTCCTTCGCAGTTTATTGCTTTCAAAAACATTGGTCCACTTTCTGAGACTGCCATGATATTAATAAGTGGTCTTCTTTGAGCATCTGACCATCCATCACTACAAATGCTCACTCCTTTCTCATTCCAAGTCTTCTTGATTGGTTCTAATAGATTATCAATATTATTTTTCTCCTTCTGCAATAATGTTGTTCTTAATGTATTATAGCTTGGTGGGACATAACCTGGTAGTTGACTTGCACTTTTAAAGGCACGTGCATAATAAGGATTTCTAGCTAATTGAAAAGACAACCCTCCAGAATAAAACAGCCTAGCTATCTCACTGTCAACTAATTCACGTGCACCAATTTTGAATGCATTTTCAATTGATCCCATAGTTCCCTTTCTCTTTTTTAGATCAATTGGATTATCACTAGAAGAGGAATTCTCAAAAAAAGAATCAGCAATGCTTAATGTGGGTAAAGAAACTAACTTAGGATTAGATTTTTTCATTCTCTGCTCAGATTCCTCCACCATCCTTCGCATCTCAATCAAATTTTGATTTGTTACTTTAGTACATGATGCAATCCCAGCCCCTTTAATTTTTAACAAGTGAGCCTTGACTCTATAATATGATCCTCTATATATTTGTCTACAAAAATTACATTGAAAAGTAACATTTCCTCCCCCTTTTCCTTTATCTAAATTTGCATCTTTCGTGACATATTTCCATAATGGAGCATTATCATCAACATCTTGAATATTTTCTTGATTACTTGAAGGCTCAGAATTACAACTCATTTTATTATATAATTCTGCATGAAAAAAAAAATAATACATTTTAAATAATCTATATTAATTCAAAATTAATTTAATCTTATTTTTTTTTCTCCATCAATAATTTATTACATTTTTCATTATATTTTTACTATTTTCATAAAACAATAATTTATTTTAAATAAATAATATAACAAAAACAAAAACTATTATACTTACATATTATATATTACTAAATATTACAATTACATAATACATACTAACAAGAGTATTCATATTTAAATATTCCATATTTTAATATTGCATATTTATTATTATTCTTAAAATTATGTATTTAAAATTAAAATAAATTATTTATTTTTTATATTTTGTATATATATTATACAAACAATAATAATTAAAATATAAAAAAAATATATTTAAGCCCTCTAACCCCTGCACCCTCCCGTTACAGCTTCTTACTCCTTCTAACATATATTTTAAATAATTTATTTTAAAATAATTTAAAATACAGTATTTTAAAATAATTTAAAATTCTGTTTTTTAAAATAATTTAAAATAAAAATAAACTTCTAAAATTCTGTTTTTTATTATAAATTTTTTTTAAAAAAAAAATAAAGTATTTTAAACATTCCCCCCCCCCCTCTCCCGTACAGAAACTTTCCCCCCCCTCTATCCCGAAACTTTCCCCCCCTCTCCCGTATTTTAAAATAAAATATATTTTGTACAGAAACTTTCCTCTCTCCCGAAAACCCCTCCCTCCCGAAAATCCCTCCCGTCGCTCCCGAAACCCCCCCACCGAACCCCCCTCCCGAAACCCCCCCCTCCCTCCCGAATTTCAATTTTCGAACTCTCCCCCTCCCGATTTTTTGATTTTCTAACTCTCCGTTCCAGATAATGAAATTTAAATCCTTACCTTAGGTATAGTCGGCGGATCGGCGGCGTGCTCCTCACTGTCGGCGGTGTGCTGCTCACTGTCGGCGGTGTGCTCCTCAATTCGTTGGAGATGTAAGAGTAATTCTTAATAAATGGGGTATTTCCGACGCGTTAGACTTCAAAAATGTTGTGGTTGGTAGAAGACGCGTCGGTAGGTAAAGACGCGTCGGGAGGTAAATGACTGTTGCCGGAAAACTCGTCGGATACGTCTCCGACGCGTATCCGATACGCCACGTGGCGTATCTCAGTCGGATTAGTGTCCGATACGCCACGTGGCGTATCGGACACGTATCCGACCCGTGTCCGCGTGTCCAGGTGTCCGACACGCGGACACGGTGCTTCCAAGCCGTGTCCGTGCAACACAGGAGACGACTACAGAAACTAAAGTTTCAACAGTTGCAGATCTTTATCTAAGATTTTTATTATCTAAATTTAAATATGTTTCATTAAGTTTCAACATTCATTTTTTGATTTTTTTCAAATAGGAGGTAGAGACTAGATGATAATTTTAGATATTTAGAGTAGAGAGAGAGAGAGAGACTAGAGAGAGAAAGAAAAAGTAAATAAAAATACTTATTCTTTTAAATATTAATTATTAAGTGAAATTTTAGTTAAATAATAAACAAACATTAAAAATATCTATAATACAGTGAGGCAGTTCACGTGCACTATAGTCTAGTTAAAACTTTTAAACCCGAGTTGTGAGTCCCAAAAAATCGAGCCGAATTGTGAAATCCCGAGTAAGAGAAGAGTAATAACTTTGAGAAAAATTTGAGAGAATAAGAATAAATATTTTTGAAAAATATAAAATTTATAGAGGTTTGGGGGGGGGGGGGGGGGGTTGTAGATTAAAGGAATGAAATTTTTTTTTGAAAAAAAGTAATTTTAATGTTTTTTTAATTTTTTATTGAAAATTAGGGGCATAATCATGAGGACCATTGGATTCTGCCATAGTTTTCAGTTTCATTTCTGTTATTGTTTATCATAGTTTTTTTTTCGTGATTTAATCAATTATATTTCTCAATAATTTGAATTTTTTTTGATACCATCTTTATTTTTATAGACTAGCATTATAATAATATGCTTTTAAGCGTCTTATATTTTTTTTTTCTAATTTCAAAAATATTTAAAATAGCATAATTAATTATTGAATTCAAATATCTCATAGGTGTTTCTTCATTTTAATTGTAATTTTATCTGATCCAATTATTTTTTTACTTAATTTTTCTATACTTTTTCAACTTCTTTAATATCTAGCGCACAATGCTTTCCGGCTTTAATGCTTGATCTGCCCTCTAATGAATGTTCTTGTCATTGCACAAAGACATGATTTTAAACAAGTACATATAATATGAGGATTTCACAGGCGATTAACTAACCTAGTATTATTTTTATCTAAATATTTTAAATTTTTAAATTTTTATCTTATCAAATATATTAGCATTTGTCTAATCACGTGCTAGTTTTCAATCTACCATCTCAAAAAAATTGAGATATATATTTTTTGTTAATATTGAAGCTATGCTAAGGTGAGTCCGTATTTGTTAAAGGCCTCCCTTGGCGTGCATGCACATATTTTTTTGGGTTACTTCATTTTATTGATAATAATTATATATTTAATGATATTTTTTTTCCTCTTTGCTTTCATAAATAATAATTTTTTATTAGGATGTAAATTTTGTATTTGTTTATGATAATTTCAAATTTGATGTTCATATGAAGATTAGATTATATAATTATTCTTTAATTATCACATACTCTGAGCTCAACATGTTTTTTTTTAGATAAAGTTAGGTTTTGTAGATAAAGTTCTAGGGAAACACTTATTTTGCTCTAAATATATTACATAATATGTATGCATATAGATACACCCACACCCACACACACACACATATTGATCTTTTGTGTATTTGATCTTTTGTGTTATGCTCTAGTTGAATCTATAAGATACGAGAATTAGAAAAATATAATTATTTTTATTTGACTGATATAATTTTTATTTGTTGTCAGCATAATTATTTATTAAGATTTTATATTTTTGGAATATGATTTTGTTTCTTAAAAATAAAATATAATAATTTTTGTGATGTGACTGATATTATTTTATTTGACATCCTTATTTTTAAAATTCAGATAAATTATATTTGATATATCCTTAATTTGAGATTTATCATTATTGGATGAAGCCACTTGCCATAAAATCAATGCTTGACCTCCAACACAATACACACACACATACATATATATATATATATACATACATACATACACATACATACACATACATATATATACATATACATATGTATGTATGTATTTATAAAAACACACACACATATAAATACATATATACATACATACGTGTATATGTGTGTGTGTGTGTGTGTATATATATATATATATATATATATATATATGCTTGTATCAAAATGAATTTTGAAATAATTAGTCATTCTATTATTATTTTTGTTTGTCATTTTAATTTTTGTGTTCTCATGAGATCAAGTTTATTATGAATGAAATATATATTAATTTTATTAATTTGTTTATTCCGTACACAAGATACTTGCCATCACATTAAAAAAGTCATCTTCTATTCTTGTAGAATGAGAAGCATATTGCTTTTGGTTGATATTATGGCATGGGGTTTGAATTTATGGTATTTAATCTGGTGTGGTAGGCATTGGTAGAACTGTGAAGGAAAAGGTGTGCATGCATACCAGTCGTGATATCCGTGCAGTTGCTAGTCAGCTGGTGGCTGTGTGGCTCGAAGTATTCCGCAGAGAAAAAGCTTCGAGTGGTGGCCTGAAGTTTTCGAGGCAGGCACATGGCGTGGATTCGAAGAAAAAAGTTCCCCATGGCGCAGTCCTGCTCAAGCCGTCGCGATGTACCAATAAGGATAGTCTGGAGAAGAATCAGAGCTTGCAGGGCTTAGGAGCATCAGCTGCTGCTGCTGCTGCTGATGCTGCCCCCCTCCCCCCCGACTCAAACACGAAGAGCGTGGGGGGCGAATTGCTGCCGCACATGCCGAATTCCGAGGAGGAGGACGACAGCAATCTTGCTGCGTCTGAAGAAGAGCGCATCGCCCTGGCTGCCGCAGAAGCTGCTCGCACAGCAGCTGAGGTCTGATCCTACCCTAATTTTTGAGAAAAAGTAAAAGTAGTCGCGAATTCAAGCAAATAAGGCGCCTGAGTTGCCTTATTGGCCTTTGATCTCGTGTTCGTCATCTCCTTCGCGTAAGACCTGAGACATGTTTACTATAATTGCAGGCGTTTGCATCTGCGGAGGCTAAGTTCAATTCGCCGGTGCAGCTTCCGAAAATACCGTCGTTTCATAAATTTGCGAGGAGAGAGCAGCACGGTCAGAATCAGAGAGACGAAAACCATTTTAGAAAGAAGTGGAGTGGCGGCGTGCTGGGGAAGCAAGACTGTACGTCTGAAATCGATTCGAGGAACTGTAGGGTCAGAGACTGGTCGCTAGATTTTTCTGTTGCCGCCTGCCCGACGCTCGACAGCTCGAGAATGTCCGTCGACAACTCGTCGCAACGCAGCCATTCGAACGAGATCGCGTGCGCTGCAAATTTACGAGAGCAGAGCGGAGAGAGCGTCGCTCCCGTCGACAATATTCTGTTCACCCGAGCTTGGATTAGCTCGGGAGGCAGCGTCCGCGTGAACGATTATGCTGCTGCTGGTAGATGGCACTCCTGTGCCTCCGATTCAAACACCTGGTCCAGGCCGCCGACGCAGAACACCGGCGCACCCGCCAACCACAGCCCCGTCTCACAAGTCACCATGACCAACAAGCTTTCAAAAATGCATCCTCGTGGGGCAGATTATATCAAGCAAGCCATTGTTAATTTTGTTGCTTCTCTTCTCATGCCTGTTTATAAGGCAAGGAAGATTGATCGCGATGGCTACAAATTCATCATGAAGAAAAGTGCAACCAAGGTCCCCCTCCCTCCCTCTCTCTCTCTCACTCACACACACACACACTCTCTCTATCTCCATCTCTAACCTTCTGTTCATACTGTGTTCGTGGATTGGGCAGGTGATGGAGCAGACGACGAATGCAGAGAAAGTGATGGCTGTTGCAGAATTTCTAGATTTCAAGCGTAAGAATAAGGTGGGTAATCAAGATTTCTGATGTCTTATTTTTATCTTTAAAAAAAAATTTTTTTTTTTAATTTTTTGTCGTGCTCGTGCAGATCCGGTCTTTTGTGGATAGGCTGATCGAATTGCATATGGAAGCTAAGCCTGATGTAAAATCTGGCTGATTGGTGCTTATTTAGCTATAGATAAATAGCTAATTTTAAGTTTTTTTTTTTTTTAAAAAAAAGTGTGGAGGCATGGGGAGAGATGAAGAATGCTAAACTTGTATAGATTTCCTTATTTTTTTTTTTTTTTTTTAAATTTAGTGATAGATAGGATAGATGCTGAACCAGTTCTTTTTGTTTACTTTTAATTTTTTTTTTATCTTTTTTTTTTAATTTTGTTTTTGTCAAATGTACATGATCAAGCTGCTAGAAATTATGTACTGAAAACTAACAATTCAGACTTTTTATTTTATTTTTTAAATGCCATTTTTTATCATTTTTTATCAATTTTTAAAATCCAGAGCGGGTTGGCTTCTATTTCTTCAGGCCAAGCTCGAGGGAAATTTCTCGGCTCGTCACGTGAGCCATCATGCTTTGGTAAATTTTTGTTTTTTGTTTTTTTTTCTTCAAATTTCTGCTTAATTTCTTTTCGTTCTTCTTTTCAATAATCTTTTAGGTTACTTGAAACTGAGGCTGTGCATTTCCTGATGAAGAGCATGTGATTGGTGCCAGATGCTTTCCATCTTGTTAAGGTAACATCCATGGCATCATATAATAATGCTGTCTTTCATCACCCCCCCATTTTTTTTTATTTTTTTTTTAATTTTTTGCTGAGTTGGAAATGAACGGGAATTATCCAAAAAGGGATTATTTTTTTTTTTGAGAAAATCGATGGAAATATGGAATACAATTCCAGAGAAAATTTTAGATTTTGATCACTAATACGTCTTGTTTACTGCTGTTATTTTTATTTATTTATTTATGGTGAAGATTAATTGCTTGTTTAGTCTCAACAATGAAATTTATTTTAATATTATTTGCAACCATTTTTATAAAATAAAATTTATTTTATTATTTATTATAATTTATAATTTATTGGATAATTTTATGATTAAAATGACTTATTTGTTCTTGTTTAAAGGAGCATTATTTATATGTAAAAGATGATTTTTCTGCCTTTTTTATTTTTATTTTTTTAACTTATTTTGTCTATAATTTTCTTGTGGTTTTAACAAAATAAAAGATGCCTACAAATTTGGAGAAATAATTTATGGAAAATGGTAATGTTTAAAAAATTAGATTTTAATCGTGAAGTTGCAAATATGATAAACGAAAATTAGATTTTAATTTCTCTAAAAATGTTTTCTTTAGTGAAATTAGGTGGAAAAAATGAAATACAATTTTAGATAATTTTAGAAGGTGATCATTAGCATGCGTTGTGTACTCTTATTTTTTATTTATTTATGATGAAATTAATTGTTCGTTTATTCTCAAAAATGACATTAATTTAATATTATTTGTTCTGTTTTTTTTTTAATAATTTTTTGAATATTTTAATTTTATTTTTTAGGATAATTTTACGCAATGTAAATTAATTATTTATTCTTGTTAAAAGAAACATTATTTATATGTAAGAGTTGATTTCTCCCTGTTTATTTTATTGTTTTTAATCTTTATTTTGTCTATAATTCTCGTCTAATGCTAAAAAACGAAAGATGTCGACAAATTTGAAAGAATAAAATTACTTTTATGTGGTGACTACTTAATGAAAAATGGTTATTTTGTAAAAAAAAAAATAGATTATATCGTGAAGTTGCAATTCTCCGTCATCTCTCTTTATGATTCAAGAAGAGAGAGGATGATTGGCTGGTGGCACTTTGGCGGCCGTAGAACATGTCAGGAGAAATGCGTTCCGTTCCGGCTGTCTCCCCGACGACGACGACCTCTGCATCTCTGAGGTCTCTGTGGCGATGGATTCCTACGTCCATCGACTGTATCTTGTCCGCTGAAAAACAGCTCCTTTCTTCTTTTGTAAGGTCACGAATCTCGCTCATACTTTCTTACAAACACAGCTAGACATGCGCATCGAGAACAAATTGTATGCAAGGAATTACTTTTTCATCGATAAACTGGTGCTGCTAATTCGTTGTGAAAATTTCGTTTCGAATTATCGCGCCTTGGGATGATGATCATGCATGGTGTAGAATGTTCGTTGTAATGAAGCTTCGTATGATGGATTTGTGAAAAAAATATCATATCGATTAGGCGAGGATTCATGATCGTATGAAGATTGTCAAATCGACAATTTAGAATGGAATCAGAAAATAATGATCGTGTTGGCCTTGTTCTTTTGTTGGAAGAGTAATGGCGTGGCTCAATTCTTTGGCACTAGACTTGAGGCGGAGCCTCATTTTCGAAGCATGATTGGCGTTTGTGTTGCCCTGGTCCGTATCCGTCTGGGACTCATTTCCATCCTTGACCAGGATGGAAGTATTTGTCTTAATGTATTTTGTTTCATGGTGCATATGTTTAATAATCAATAAATATGAAATTTGTAATGAAGGAGGTGCAAGTCCTGAGATCTATTTCGGCCTAACTGACCCGTAGACACAAGCTCGGGTCATGCTTGGTTTGGCCCGGTGGTGTAATCCGCATCCTACAGGTGTCAATTGAGTTGGGTCAAGATCGCACAATGCTTTTTATTTGGGTCAGATTGGGCTGCTATGTTGGGGCTTCTGACTTGCTTTAGAAGGCAAGCCATGGTGGCCTGACATACCTCAAATTTGATGAATCCCGACATGTTGGCTTGACGGCCAACCATATCTATGTTGGCCATGTGGGGTGGGGTCAACACTTCACATGGATTGCCATAACTCATGTCTTGGCATGACTCGTCCTTGTGCTTGCATATTTGGGCATGGGTTGTATACATTGTATAGCATAGGTGTCGGTGACTTATTTTGCAGAGTGATATTCTGTATTGTGGACCCAAATTATTGGAGAATGATATTTTTACTCATCTCAAAAATGTATAAGAAAGTGACTCAGATGAGATATAAATATGCATAGCTTGAGTGGGGTTAATATGATCAATCATAGTACCGTGAAATCTTTGTGAATTAGTAACAACGAGAGAACTAGGAGATCTAGCATAGATATTTCGAGAGGTAGGATAATAGTATTTATATGCTCTTTTTATAGGAAGTTGGGACATACTTGGTAGTACTTGATATTGTCTCACCAGTTATGATTGAATTTTCAAGAATTGGAGGCTATACATAAGATTAGTGGACCTACTCATGTTGGTTCTTCTATGATCATATTTATTGGTAGTGTTATACTGATGTTTTTTTGAAGAGTATATGATTGACATTGCTCTTTGGGTGTTGTTGGCATGGATATGTCTATTCAATCTTTTCTTTTTGCTCACCAACTCACTATAGACTATTGGGTTGTAGATTTGATAGTAAATACTTATGCAATAAGTAATTATTTTTTTTTTATTTTTTTATTGAGGGTAAAGTTTCTTATATTCTTATTACCAATGACTTTATTTTATGGGCTAAGGGGTATAATAATATTATCTTTAATTTTTTTAATACATATTTTATATATATTTTAGTTTTGTTATAATTTATTTTCTGTTACTTATTTTATGAAACAATAAAATTGTAATATTATTTTTTTATTTTTTTTATTTTCATACAAGTTCAAACAAATTATTTTTCTTGTGATTAAGTGATATGAATTGATTATGTTCTTCTTGACTCATATGAATCATTGCAGTCATTTGTTTATTATTAATTTACTACTAATTAACTCTTGAATAGGATATTTTTCATTGTACAAACTAAAAATTTTATAGTAGAGAATTAAATGAGTGATGCCTATTAATTATTAGATATATTAATTAGAAAAATATTTTATAATTTTAAATTTAGCATGTCATGAGAGTATTAAAAGAAATTAATTTGATCTGATTTACTTAGTTATATGAGGATTTTACATGATAATTATATCTGATAATTTAAAATATTTTATTATTTTTTTGTAATTATATTCAATTTATATGGTTGTAGGCTATGTTGCACGGTTTTGCCACTGGATTGCCACACGTGGACACGGTACGGACATGTGTCGGATACGTGTTCGATATGTCATGTGGCGTATCGTTGACAAATTCCGTATCCGATACGCCATGTGGCGTATCGGACGTCCAGTGGCCAAAGTCATCGCATGGGCGACGTTGGCACTCGACACAGGTGGCGGGGGCGCGAATTGAGGGGGGGGGAATCAGGGGGCGGGCGCGAATTGAGGGGGGGTAGGCAGGGGTTGGGCGCGAATTGAAGGGAGGGGCGGCGGGTGCGAATTGAGGCAGGAGGCGAATTGAGGCAGGGGGTGAATTGATGGGGGGGGAGGCAGAGGGTGGGCGCGGGTAGAGGGTTGGGGGCTAGAATAAAATAAAATATTTTAATAAAATAAAATAAAATATTTTTATTTTATAAAATAAAAAAATATATTTTTATATAATATAAGATAATTTTATAATTTTATTTTATAAAATAAAATAATTATAAATATTATCTTATAAAATAAAATAAAATATTTTTATTTTATAAAATAAAAATATATATATTTATTTTATAATCTAAAATAATTTAATTTAATTTAATTTATTTTATAAAATACATAATATTTATAAAGAAAATAATTTTTAATTTTAAGTTTATTTTTTTTATCATGCCGTATTCTATCCATATCCGTATCCTATCTGTATCCGTATCCTAGTTTTTTAGATTTTGTCGTGTCCCCGTATCTTACAGTGTCGTATCCTCGTGTCTGTGTCCTTGCTTCTTAGGTTGTAGGTATTTAAGAATAAAATTATATTTTTTTTTAATTTTTATGAAATTTTATGAAAAAATAAAAACTCAGTTTAGCTTTGATATTAATATTTTAAAAATTGATAATATATTATAATATATTTCTCATTAGTTTTCTTGTTTTGGAGTAATACGGAATGAGTCATTAGACATCTTGTGTTGGCATTGAAATTTAAAATTAGATAATTGAGAAAAAAAATTAATATTTGGTTGAGATAACCAAGATGTATATATTCCAAGGAGTGTGCCTAAATATTTTTGTAGAGGTGTCAACCGGGCCGGCCCGGCACGAGGCACGGCACGGTTCAGCCGTGCCTGGGCCGGCCCGGCACGAAAAAATTCCGTGCTTGGGCTCGTGCCGTGCCTGGCCCGGCATGGTTTGGCCCGCAGCACGGCACACCGGCACGGGTTTATTTTGTGCCGGGTGTTCTGTGAGCCCAACCCCACGATGCCCGATAATTCAAAAAAAGATCGTGGGTCGGGTCTGATTCGACCCGACCCGCGGTCCCCCGTATCCCGAACTGCTCGGACAGGCAAGCCCGAGCGGGCCTGGCAAGGCACGGCACGGCCCGCGCGTGCCTGCGGGCCGTGCCGGGCCCGGTTTTTTTAAACCGTGCCGGCACGGAAGCACGATCGTGCCCTAAAAAAATGGGTCGGCCTGGCCCGTCCCGGCCCGTTTGACACCTCTATATTTTTGTGGAGAAGTAGTGTTTTATAAGATTAATCAATTCAATGTTATTTTTTATTCTCTAAGGCCCTAACCCACACTAGCTTGTACATTTGCATTGCAAGGGAAAAGATAATTATATATGTCAACAAGTATTCATTGAGTAATTTAATATTCAAAAATGATATAGATGTAATTCTTTTGGATTTAGTCCTTAAAGGACTTGTTCTTTTTTAACATGTCATTAAAATTTATAATGTCTTATTAATAACATCAACATTATAATATCTTTAGATACTATAGTAGTAGGTTCAGTTTTATATCTACTTGTTATTCCATATGGAGGGTGATGATTGATTTTGCTCACATTCTTATATTCAATATAATTAGCATGATTGATTTTGAAGAGAGTAGTGATTCATCTCTTAGGGTAGTGTAAATAGGAGAAGAGCTTAGTATGAGTCTTTCATTCGACCTGATATGTGAGTCTCCCTAAGAGAGAGATAAAAGTTGAGAGATCTTGATATTCCCAAAACTAAAGGTATATATTTGATAGATATTTTCATAATTTTTTTTCAAATGAGGTTATCGTATTAGTTAATTCTGCTCAGAATAATGATTTGGACTTTTGATTGTATTTCGAAATGAATTAAAGATATATTCTACTCTATTTTTTATTTTGAGTAATATTTTATTCTCATTTTAATATTATATTTTTTAGTTTTTTATTTTTATTTGATAGTTATAGGATATTAAGCTTTTTTTTTGAGATATATAATCATCTAGGATGATGATATGCTATATTTGAGGAATTGAGTATAATTATATTTAATCATACTACTTATTTCAAAATAGATAGGTTAGATTCTAGTAGAATGTAGATGAGATTTAAAGGAAATATTAATTGACTTAAGGTTAGGTTGATAATGATCAGTTACAAAAATGAAATAATTTTTCCATTGATCAAAAAATTAACATTAGGTTGTTATTTTCTATTATAGTATAACATAGGGTTAAATGTTCCAAGAATCTTAAGTATGATATACAAATTATAAAATACTCTTTAAGGATTAAAATAGTTTCTTAGGATATGATTTAATAAATTTTCTTTGATATTTTTTATCTTTTTTTTATAAGTAATAAACATTGATATTTTTTATCTTTGATCTTATAATATTGTGTTAGATTATTTGTATTTTTTATATGGATTAGGAGGTAAGCATGTTATGTTAATTGTAGAGATGTTAAATGGACCGTGCCTTACTAGCATGACTTTTTTTGGGTGGCCTAGTTGGGCCACTGTTATGTGTCGGGCATGACCTGACATGGAGTTGTGCTGTGCTTGTCACCACACAGATGTTAGTCTGCTTGGCTTGACATGACATGATAATCATGATTTTAGGTAGACTCATGCCTAATATGCTGAGTCATGTCAGATTATGTTTGTTTTGTGGGTAACCCTACTATAGGCACCATCCATTAGCCAATGCCACCGCTACCGTTACTGTCACTACCACCGCCACTACCACCGCCACCACACATTGATGATTAATCATTATAGAAATATAAAACAAAAATATAAAATAAATAAAATAAAGAAAATAAAGAAAAAAAAACTAATTATATGTAAACTAGTCACTACACATCAGACATAATGTTAATGAATCATAAATTTAATTAAAAAACTAAAATTTATAAATAAACTTTGACTACTATACTATAAGAGCAGTAAAAAAAAAACAAATAAAATTTCAAATCAAGGTCTATGATCCAGATATTAAATTAAAATGATAAACAATAATTAATAATAATAGCAAAAAAAAAATAATCATAATATTGTATTGTAATCAATTATCATGTAAACAATAATTATTTTTTTACATGATAAACAATAATTGTAATTGAAGTATAGAAATTAAATTGTATCATATCAAATTAATAATCATAAAATTAATATAATATCAATAAATAATAATTAATTTTAATGTTAATCGGTGTCTGTATGTAAATCATTATTATTATTTAAGTATTTAATAGTATCACTAATAATGGCCTCAATATTTTCTAAGTCTCTTGAGTCATCATCTGCCACTAACTTGTGTGTTCTCGATCTTGTTTTATTATGAATGTCCAAACTCAAAATTTTTTAGTTTTTCATGCATGTAATTATCTCAATGATATCTGATTGTAGTCTTGATATCTTACATAAAATGATATTAGTTGTAATATAAAAGTAGACCGATGCTATGCTAGATACTGAATAAGTTAGTAGATCTCATACCATCTTAGATAGCATGAGATAATTGGATTTATTTGATTTTTATCATAGTAAAATATCAGTAATTTTATTATTATTATGTGATAGGATTAAATAGTAATTGATATCTAAGTATCAAAATAAAATGCTCTTATTTGATGGACTACATTGTCGTTTCTTCCTTGCCAACTGAATGAAGAAATTATAACCATTGAATATGATATCTATTTTCGTGCTTGGAGTCTGATTACAATAATTATCATACTTAGTATCGTAGAATATAAATAAGTTGATTAATTTTTTGTGAATAAACTTTTTAGCTTGGTGGCTTTGTTTCATTTATTTGGATATGTATGTAAAATTTTTTTTATAATTTTTACTTTAATCCTAAGATCTATTTAGACAGCCAAATAATAAATTGATGAAATGATAGACTAGTATTTTAAATACTTCGTTTCCATCTTAAAGGGCATGACATTAAATTTAGGTTGACCTCTAAACTTGCTAAACATGCTACTAACGTTGCATGTGTATCTGACTGCAATACAAATAGTGAGAGTATACACAGACCAATAATTGTTTGTTATATCATAAAAAATTTTTAGGAATTTTATTAAAGAAATTTTTTATTTCTATCAAAATTATTAATAATAAGTTCGTTATTTTTATTATTAATATAGTAGGATATCACATGTTCATTTCAAATACATGATTTTAATATCAAGTAAGTATAATTTAATAATATATCACATTTATTTGAATTTATTTTCTTTAGACTTGCAGATAAATAAAAATTATCAGATTTTTGTTGTTTGCTAGGTATTATTTAATCTAAAATATTTTATTGAGTTTTATATTTTTTCTAATATGAGAGAAATAATATTTATACTCGTTTGCAATACCATGTCAATAATACAACATATATATATAACACAAAATATTTTATCTAATGGTTGGTTTGTAATGATCCTAATAAATATATTAATAGGTATTTTATTATTAGATGCATTATTAAATAAGATACTAACTATTTTATTATGAATATCATATATCATAATACTTGTTTGTTAGGTATTTTTATTATTATCATGCTCTCATATATAACAGTGTCATCATGAGGATTGAGAATATCAGAAAATCTTAAAATTTTTTTATTAAATTTTTATTTAAAACTTAAATAATAGGTGACGAAGCATGCAAATGATATATTATTATGACTAATTCAAATATTAAATGTCATAAACATAACTCTTTTATATTTTTTAAATTTATTAATTATTAATAATTATTTTTAACTTATCATATTTAATTATATTATTTTTATATGTGGATCTTGAAATTCTATGATATGTAGGCTAGAAGTAGGCTTGCACGATACTAATTATTCTAGAATTTTTTAAAAATTTAATCAGAAGATCCATAATCGTAATTAGTATGCCCATGTCTTTTTTTTTTAAAATTATTATTGTATGAATGAGGTCAAAATAGTTGAATTAGATTAAGTTTCATAGGCTCCACCTAGAGGTGTCAACTGGGCAGCCGGCCTTGTCCGGCACGATTCAGCCATGCCTGGGCCGGCATGGCACGATAATTTTCTGTGCCCGTGCCCATGCTGTGCCGAGACCAATCGGGCCTCGTGTCATGCTTGGCCCGGCACGATACCGTGGTCCGTTGGCACAATACCTTAGTACGAGCCGAGAAATCCTATTTTTTTTTTAAAAAATTAGGGTTTCAGCGGTGCGATGGTGCGATGACGCATGCTGAAATCCTAATTTTTTTATATCAGGGGTTCGGCCCATAATTGTGAAAGGCGTGCTTAAGGGGCGCCTAGGCACAAGGCACAACCACTTCCTAGCTATAGCGCATCGTCTTCCAAGGCATGCGTCTTACTGAAGAGGCGCACATTATATACTATAGTTTTTTTTTTAAAATACATTTATTCTCAAAATTTATAATTATATATGGAAATTTATATAATTTTATTTATTTTTTTCATCAAAATTTATTTAAATATTAGGAATATTTATTTTTTTATCAATAGAATCATATTTAATAAAAATTTATATGTATCTAAAGTCACATTTCACTTCACAAAAGCTCACGCTTTACGTGCGCCTTATGCCTCAAGGCTTCAAGAAACCTTTGTGCCTTAGTGCACTTTGCATTTTTTAAAACTATGATTCGGCCTGACCGGGCCGAACCCGGCGGATTCGTGCCGTAGGCTCGTGCCTGGCTGACCTTTATAGAACCGTGCTGGGCCAGGCACGACACGGTTACTATACAGTGCCGTGCCTGTCTTAGCATGAAAGCACGGTTGGGCCAGCTAAAAACGGATTGAGGCGGCCCGACACGTCTCGTTTGACACCTCTAGCCCCACCATTCATGATCAATTGAGTTTATTTTAGGTGTAATGCACTATTTTTTTAATGCATTGATCGACATACTTATTTAGATGACTATTGTCATCTGTACTCCTATATTTATATGTTTTTTGATAATATATAAATTATGTTGATTATTTATTGACATGCCTAAAATTTTTATTTTTCAATTTTTATTATCTTAAAGTGAGTAAATAATTAAAACTTTTTTAGTTTTTAAATTTTTAGATATTTGAGTTTGATTCGAGATCATTATTTAAAATATAGTTTTGGTCTCAGATATTTCTTTAAATTTATTATTATTATTATTATTCATATTTAAATTAATATTACTTTTATTATCATTATATTAACTATTAATCATTTATTATTTTTTACTTATGTTTAAAAATAATTAAATAAGTTTAATTTTTATAAATAACAAAAAAAATATCAGGATTCTACTACTGTTAGGCATTAGCGTAATTGCAACTGGAGAAAAATCAACACGAAGATAAATAATAATGTAAATATGAAGATAAATAATTTCTAGTATTTTATTAAAAGAAAATAATGGTGAAGAGGAAAAAAAGAAAAAAAAAAAAGAAAAAAAAAGAAAAAAAGAAAAAAACGATAAATTAGAAGACTATGAATAATACAAAGAAAAAAAAGTAATTTGAAGAAAAAAAAATATAGATAAAAATAAAAATAAATGATTGTTAAGGGAAATTAATGAGATTGTCTATCTAATATATGTTAGTTTTGAAAATTTTTTGATATTGATCATTTTTTATTCAAACACCAAATAATTTTAAAAAATTTAACATAATGAGTTGATGAAAACTTCATGAGTTTATATTTTATTATTAACTAATATAACATGATATAAAAGTTTTTTGGTGTCAACTATACTATTAGAGCTTATTTTGTTTATTGATGTTAATGTATTTATATTGGATACTCTAGTAACCTTGACATGATATAAAAGATCTAGAAGACATAAATGACCCTCTAAGTGGTAGTAGATAAATTTAGGAAAATTTCTAGAAATTAGATTTACAAATAATTGGTGACACAAAATTTCAAGATGTGACTGCTGATTGAATTTTGTCGATATGTTTTTTTATTAATTATGATTTTTTATTTCATTTTATTTTATATTTAGTGTATATTACACTTTTTGTTAAGTTTTTTATTGTATTAAATACTATATGGTTCAAGTTTTATATTTATATTTTATTTTTTTGTTTCATTTACATCTGCCACTTCCGCACATACCTAATCATGACCCATGGGTCACTCAGACCCAGGCATTACTCTGTGTAGCCACTAATCATGGGCTCGTGCCCATAATCAACCTGCCCATGCCAGAATGGCACTTGCCACTGCCTATTCATGTGCTTATGAGCCTTGTGCCCCAGCATGCTGGTTCACTTTATTTGCCAACCCGACCTAGGCACTTGGGACACCATCACAAATATTTTTGGCCCTCATATCATCGTTATGTGCCAGCTTACATCAAATTTGAGATGTGCTGGTCCAGCACAGTGACTCGTATCAGCCCAAAAAATTGGGCTGTACCAGCTGATCACTGCCTGTTTGTTACCTTTAATTGTAAGGTAGCAAAGGAAATTTTGAAGTTTGTGATAACCATGTTCTGTACTATTTGTTGGATGATTGTTTGGCGCTGCTATCAAATTTGAGATTTCTCTTCTAAATGTGATGTGTTGCTTCTATTCCAGGACTCCATGCATTCGAGAGCAAGTTAATATTGGTATAGCCCAATCAGGATGCAATGTGAGATGGTTTGGATTTTCGAGCAAGGAGCCTAGATGGATTAACACGGTTACTTTTAACAGCATTGAGCGCCTTCCCACACTGGTGATGATCCATGGTTATGGTGCTTCTCATGGTTTCTTCTTTAAGAACTTTGATGCTCTTGCCAGTCGCTTCAAGGTCATTGCCATTGATCAGCTTGGGTATGCATTTACTGTAAACTCGTGTTATCACAGTTTAACAAATTCGACACTGAGATGGAAAAATAATTTTACCAAGAAATTGCTTAATCAAAGTAACTCTTGCATGGCTTACTAAAAACTAAAATACTTAAAAAAGCAGAACTTTTTGGATATCTATGTGAATATTAAACTAAAAAGCTTAACAAAATAAATCATAAAAGTTGCATTGCAAAAGCACAAGTCCTTTATAATCACTGCAGATTTGCTGTCAGGTATTGTCTAGTATTTCACTAGATCATGCATACAGATTTTCTCCCGTTATGCTGGAAAGATTATTTTGTTTTGTGTTGTTAATTGTTTGCTCAAATATAACTCCTTTCTATCTGATGCACATATTTTGTTGCTTTCTTTGAAGTAGGTTTTATTCTTCCATGAAAGATACTAATAGATAATCTGGGCACATGCCTAAATTATGGACATTAATATTATTTTGGATGGTCTATCTTTGGGTGAGATTAAATTGAGATGATTAATCACTTAGAAAAGCATCATATTGTATGCTTGTATTAGATGTCATGCTTTGAAGCGATAATATCTATTTTTGTTCAATGATGATAAGTGAATTTGAGACTTATTAGATATAATTTGTATGATTTTTAAAAGTAAGATTATAATGATATTAATATCTCATAGACTACATACTAAATCATGAGTCTTGTGTATTGGGTACGACTTATATATGTGTATATATATATATATATTGATATAATTTCATTATATTTTATAAGATACTGAATTTTGAAGTTTTTATTAAATTTAAAGTAATTTATAATTTTATTTTTATCTGTCCACTTATGGACTCTACGATATGTGACTGATATATATTTTGCATAAAATATATTACTTTAAGATCTTTTGTGGGGTTTAGTGGATAATTCATACTAATAATTAGTTTAATTATATATTTTCTTATAAATTCATAATTGTAAATAAAAAAAAAGTATTAATACTGAAGGTGATTTAAATTTAGTGATTCTACAATGAAGTCATGTTTGCTTAAGATTTAATACATTATATTTCTTGATGTGTTGTTTAATGTGTATCCTTATATTTTTAGTTCTTTGACTAATTTTACAAATATATTATATTTTACAAAATTTTAATTGAGAATTTTCTTTTTGATTCTTCTAGTATATTTATTTATTATATTAAGATAGGGTTTTTAGGTGCTTTAAGAGATTTAAGATTTTGAGGCAATTTAATTTTGAACACTTGGATTGATTTATCATTATATAAGTTAAGATATTATAAAATATTAATTTCATTTTTATTAAGCTCACTAGCATTTATTTTTTTTTAAAATGAGAAGTAAAAGAAGATTATCTTAGTCTATCTCTATAATTCAATTATATAAAACAAAAAAAACTTGAAGTATACCTTACAAAATAAAATAGTTATCAACATATTTTTTTTTGTAATTTTGTTGTTTTATTATTCATCAAACATTTCCAATAGAGTGTTAAGATTTGATATAAAATTATAATTTATATAATAAAAATGTTTAATTATATAAAAATTTATTAGTAAAATATAAATTTTAGAAAATAAATGTATAGTAGAGTACATTGATATTTGACTTTGAGAATTAGAGATAAAATATATTAAAATATGAAAAAAATTACATGTAGCCATTTATCAAAAAAAGAAATTTAAAAATAATTCTTTAGTACGTTGAACTTAGAGGTGTCAAATGTGCCGGGCCGGGCCGGCCCGGCACGAGGCACGGCACGGAAAAAATCCGTGCCCGGCACGGGCCGTGCCGTGACAGGCCCGATACGGTTCGGCCCGTGGCACGGCAAACTGGCATGGGTTTATCCCGTGCTGGGAGCCTCGTGAGTCCGACCGCATGCTTCCCCTCCCGCAAAAAAAGACCGTGGGTCGGGTCTAATTCGATCCGACCTGCGGTCCCCCGTTTCCCGAACCGCTCGGACAGGTTTGCCCGAGCGGGCCAGGCGAGGCACGGCACGACCCGCCGTGCCTGCGGGCCGTGCCGGGCCCGGGTTTTTTAAACCGTGCCGTGCCCGGCACGGTACGGTAGCACAATCGTGCTCGTGAAAAACAGGCCGTGCTGTGCCGGGCCGAGCCGGCCCGTTTGACACCTCTAGTTGAACTAGATAAAATGTAACTAGCCATTGAATTCTGTCTAGTCCAATGGTCGGTCAACCCAATTGTCACCGTCAGTTGACAATGATGATTGATGCAACCAATGGAATATTTGTTGCATCAAAAGACTGCGGGTTGGGTGGGGCTTGGCAGGTATAGCTTACATGATCGTTCAACTTGAACCCAACTAATGGTCTTATGTTTTAAAAAATATGCCACCCGAATCTCATGCATTGAACTCGAGTCAAGTTTTATCCTTGACCCCATGTGCATCTTTAAAAAAAAATTGAGCACATGAATCTGGCATGCCCAACTCGAGTCAAGGGATTCTGTTCGACCCATGAAAATATTAATAGATCAATGTACTAGCAGATAAGTTAGCCAAGTTGTGTAACTTGGTCAATTGGTCTTTTTCTTTCTCACTGCTTGTTTTGTGACCCAAAATGATGATTGATTCTTTAAAATCAATGGCTATAAATCAATGGCTTCCATGGGATTTGAGTCTTTAAATGATGGGAAGTATGATGTTGAATGTTGATTTGAGTTTTGCCTTAATTTTGACGTGCAAGTAAATGTAGGGAAGAGGTGCAAACAAAGTTGTGTATACATAGACTTTTATTGGTCAATCTTTCCATCATTGGAAAGACTTTCATTGGCTAATGATAAATGAGATGACAGGCATGGCATAGGCTAGTGTGACAACATGACCTAATCAATGACATGACCATAGTTATTAAGGGAGTGCTTAAGGCTTGCTTAAAGCCCGGCGCGACCACTCCCGGCGATAGCACATTTGCCTCAAAGATAGCATCTTGTCTCAAACATTTTTCTGATTTTCTTTTCTTATTTTTTTTAGTTTTGTTTATTTGTTTTCTTTATAAATAGACCAAAACTATGTCATTTTGGATAAATTATTTTAATTTATTCAAATTGGTATTGTTTTGAGGTGTACACTTGGTCTTTTTTAAAAAAAAAACATCCTCTCATGTACCAAAATGATGTTTTTGGACATGAAAGGGCCAAAATGATCACATTTTAGCCTTAAATAAATTATTTTTAAAATTTCAGCCATTCCAGCCCCATTCCTACCATATTCCAGCTAAAAAGGGCCTCAACACTTTCTTTTATTGTATAATTCTTATATTAGAGGGCAGCTAATGTATAATTATTATAGGAAAGAAAAAAAACATAAAATCAACTAAAAAGTCAAGAAATTATGAAAAATCATCTATAAATAATAAATAATCATCATAAAAACTATAAACTATATCTAACATATGATGTGCCTCATTTAAAAAAACTAACATCTCAAGTGTACCATTTGCCTTGATGCTGTAAGAGGAAATTGTGTCTCTATGCATCTTGTTCCTCAAATAACTATGAACATAATCCACTTAATAATTGGCCTAGAATGGTCTGATCTATCTCTTAGATGAGACAAATTAGTCTAACACAAAATTGTGAAAGTGTTGGGCTTGAAATGGTGTCTTAAATGTTGTTAGAGATGGTAAGTGGGTTGGGTGGCCTAAGCACGACAAGAGGAGGCATGACCCAAAATAGTCATGTTAGGACTGTCATGTCATGATATAGAATTATGTGAGGACCATAGTCATTCTTATTCGTTGCATGACTCGTGCTGTCCTGGGTCAGGGCCAGTCATGCATCGTGCTGGGCCAAGCATGACATGCATGTGTGGCACGAGGGAATGATCAATGCTTGCATGTGTCTACTTGGCTCAACAATGACATTGACATCCGTTGTCTTGTTGATGTTGGTGTAATGTAACATTAAATATTTTTTAAATAAAATTCTAGCCATCAAATTTGTGTCCAATGGCTACTGGCTAGAAATTTGATGGCTTTTAGATTTTTGCCCAAAATATATTTAAAAAAAATTTAAAAATAATTTTTATAATTTTTTTTGTTATAAATATGAAGTAGAAATTTTTAATATTCAATCAATTTTACTTTATTTCTTTTTCCTCCCATTTAAAAATTTTCTCTATTCCTTTGCTTTTTATTTGTTGTTTGAGCTATTACTTATTTAGAAAAAAAGGTGAATTGCCACACACTTAAAGTAATGATATACATTTAATTTTTGTTTATTAGTTTGTATTATAATTTTAAAAAATTTTAAATTATCATTTTTTTAATATAAAAAAATAAATAAAATTAAAAATATTAAATAGCAATTTTAATAGAAGTGTCAAAAGGGCTGTACTGTGCCAGTACTGCATGTCCATCAATCTATCAGGCCCGACTCAACACATTTGGCCCATAACGGAGCTCATCCGTGTATGGTCTTGTTGGGGTGTGCTCAGCCATGCTAGGTCATGCCGGAAAGTACTTGTTTTTGGCTAGTAACATAGCTCAGCGGCAACAAGTTTCCAAGTGGGTATTCCAAGCCTTGAAATTTGAATTGAGTTTGTATTTGCATATGCTAAAGTTCTAATTAAAATATTTTGAAATTTTAATTTATTATTTATTTAAAATTTAAATTTATTATATATATAATTATATGTCAAAATAATATAATTAGAAAGTCTGTACAATGTGCATTATATATTTATATTGTATTATAAATTTCAATGAATTAAAATAAAATAAAAAATTAATTTTTTGACTTTTTGCTCAATTTAAAAATGAAAATGTTTAATTAAAAAAAATAATTAATTTAATAATCAAAAAATAGATTATGATACGTACATATATATAATATAAGATGAATTATAAGACCATAAGTACATTATGACAAAATTGACAAAAATTCAAAAATAATAAAATATGGTATCATATGAAAAAAATAATAAAAAATTTTCACGAGTCATTAATTTGTATCTGTAGCAATATTATGGTAGCGTATATATAAATTATCATAATCATATAAGTGTCTTAAGATATTACTAGTAGTGACTAGCATAGTTATGAAAGGCGCGCCTAAAGCTTAGGTGCCACCACTCCTGTGAAAAATGACTCGCTTCAGGTGAGGCGCAGTTACGAAACCTACACGTCGGTTATCAAATCGAAGCGTTTTTACGATTCTAATGCGGCTAACGGGGAGGGGAGAGAAGTTGGAAGCTGAGGACGAGGAGCATACCGTCGAGGCACCGACAGTACCTAAGGTAACCTAATTCTATAATCTGTAACGGGGGGGGGGGGTTTAAAGTATAATTTTAATTATTTTAAATACAGTAACGGGAGGGGGCAGGAGTTAGATGGTTTAAATATATATTTTTTATATTTTAATTATTATTGTTTGTTTAATATATATGCAAAATATAATAAACAAATAATTTATTTTAAGTTAAAATACATGATTTTAAGAATAATAATAAATATGTAATATTAAAATATGAATTATATAAATATGAATACATTTTGTAGTATGTAATATTTAGTAATATATAATATGTAAGTATAATAGTTTTTGTTATATAATTTATTTTAAATAAATTAATGTAATATGTAAATAATGAAAATATAATAAAAATTGTATTATAGTATTGATGGAGAAAAAAAATTAGATTAAATTAAATTTGAAATAATATAGATTATTTAAAATGCATAATTTTTTTTCATGCATAATTATACAATAAAATGAGTTGTAATGTTTGTAAAAAAATTGTTTGAATAATTTTTTTATTTATCTAAATTTCTGTTAATGAATAATATTTGTATTTATTTTTTTTTATGCCGTATCCTAGCCATATCCGTATCCTAGTTTTTTGAAATTTTCCGTGTTCCCGTATCTTATCGTGTCGTATCCCCATGTCTATATCCATGAAAAAGGCGAAGGAAATCATCATCAAAAGCTTTAATGAGAATGAAGAGAAGTATAGAGAAATCATGGAAATCATTGATAGGAGGCAGGAGGTTCAACTTTATCGGCTTTTGCATTCAGCTGGGTATTTTTTGATTGATGGGAAGAATGGAAGATGAAGGTGTTGCAGAAGATTATTTGGTATTTGAAGGTAATGATTTAACATGGGGTGATGTTGCAAGAGCTAGTGGAGCTGAGGAGCTTAGGGTTTATCCAAGAGCTAAACCAAGCAAAACACAAACATTAACACCAAAACAAAAGTCAAGATCATCTAGCTCTAAACATACTCCTACTCTTGCTTTAATTGATGAAGATGAATAAATGATCTGTTCATCGGGAAAGGAAGATGAAGATGAGGGAGAGTGGAAGATTGATGATGAAGATGATATTGATGAAGACTTTCTTGATTTAGATGTAGATACATGAGTGTTTATTTTGTTTTATTACTTTGAATATTTGTTATTTTGTTTTGAAACTTTGAATGTTTGTTATTTTGTTTTGAAACTTTGAATGTTTGGATAATGGGAGCACTATTAATATTTGATTTTTATCTTTGATGTTCTTTCGTTTATTATTAGATGAAGTTATTGTATTTGAATTTGGTGTTTGTATTTGTATTTGGAGTCTTGTTATAACTATCATATCGAGTGTTATATTATTTAAACAAGTTTGTTAATTTTTTATGAATGTAATTTTTAAGTTGGTTTTCCTGGTTCATGTATGTGGATATGTATGTTGAAATGTTTTTAATCATTTTCACCTTATCTTAATCCTATGATCCATATAGCCAATTAAACAATAAAGAGATATAATGAAGGATTAGTATTTTAAATACTTAAGTTCTATCTTAAAAGCTATGAGTCATGATAATAAATATAAAATAAAGGAAGCATGAATATGTCACTGTATAGTCATGTCCACGTGGCTGACACGTGGACACGGTACGGATACACATCAGATACGTGTTCAATACGTCACGTGGTGTATCGTTGACCAATCCGTGTCCGATACGCCACATGTCATATTGGACAGACACGTCAAAGATGTATATGACGCGTTGTTACGAATCCGATGCGTCGATTATGAATCCGACGCGTCAGAAATTTTTGAGCAACGATACTCCACGTGGCGTATCTTTGTCTTTGCTTCGGGATTCAAAAATCCCGAAGCAGGGGGGAGTAGTAACGTGAGGGGGGGGGGGCAGTAACGGGAGGGAGGGGGGAGCAGTGAATTAGTAACGGGAGGGAGGTGGGGGGGGGGGGGTGGTGGGTTCAAAGCAGCAAAATAGGGGGTTTTAATTTAAAACCCACTATTTTGCTGCTTTCACTTTTAAATTTATTATTTTATTTTTTAATTATTATTATTTGTCAATAAATATGTAAAATATAATAAATAAATAATTTTGATTTATGTAATATAATTTATTTTAATTTTAAATGTATGATTTTAAGTATAATTATAAATATATTTATCTAAATTACTGCTTAAGGATAATATTTGTTTTTATTTTTTTTATCATGCCGTATCCTAGTCTTATTCATATCCTAGTTTTTTAGAATTTTCCGTGTTCCCGTATTCTGTCGTGTCGTATCTTCGTGTTCGTGTTCATGTCCGTGCTTCTTAGTATAAGATGATCTCTATACTTACTAAATATGCTACTAATATTGCATATGTACTTAAATACATTGCAAGTGGTGGAAGTAAGCAGAAATGAACGTTTATTCATTGTTTTATAAAAAAATTTCAGGAATTTAATAAAAATATTTTTTGTATCAAATAAAAATCATTAATATTATGTTTGTCACTCTTATTATTAACGTAGTCGGACATTAGTTATTGATAGCCAAAATGTGTCTCTAATAGTGGGTATATGTAATTTTATTGATGTCTCACATTTATAAGAAATTTTCTAAAGCTCTTCGACAAATAAAGACTATTATGTTTATGTTGTCTATTACGCGTAGAGTTGTAAATTGGCGCGATTGATTTTCTGTTCCGCCCTGTATGTTATGATCGACTTAATTCTAGGCAGACTCATTCCTAACATGCCGGGTCATCTCATGTTATGTTGGATTATGCTGGGTACGAGTTTCATAAAAACAACCCACTACATGGACGTGACAAATATGTATAAAAAAAATAAAAAAAAGTTTTTTTTTTAAAATGAGTCTGAGCATAGGTGTAGAGATGTCAAACGGCCGGAACGAGGCATGACACGGTTCGGACGTGCCAGGCACGGGAATGACCCGTGCCCATGCTCGTGCCCGTGTCGTGCCTGTGTCGTGCCTTTTCATGGCAATGCTCGGGAATGACCTGTGATTTTTTTGATCTGAGTCCGAGTCCACTCCCCAACGGTAAAATTAAAAAAAAATTAAAATTTAAATGTAAGTCGTTGGATTTTGCCTCCAATGGCTATGGAGCAAAATCGACGCGCCAGATGAGTCTGCCCCAAATAAATCAATAAAAATGTTAAAAAAATCAAAAAAACATTTTAAAAAAATACTTTTTATTAATCTATAAAATCCTCATTTCTTTAATACTTATGTTTTTCAAAAACATAAATCTCTCAATTCTTATTTTCTCTCTATCTCTCTCCTAAATTTCTTTCTCTCAGAATTTTGGCTCGGCTTTTCGGAGTTTGCAACTTGAGCTTCGGCTTTGGTTGGTGTTTGAATTATATTTTTGGTGCATGTGCTTTATGCTGCTTTACAAGTATTTCATTTTTTTATACAGTTAATTGTTAACTTAATTTTTAAAAATATTAATATTTATTATTTAGTAGTCTTTCAATTTCTCTCTACTCTACCATCTTGTCTAAAAAAATGATAAATATTAAATTGAATAATAAAAATGAAATTAAATTAAATATAGAAAATGAAAATACTATGTAAAGGTTTGAGACTGCCGAAACTTTAATTTTTCCGGTCGTCTCGACCTAAACATCTAAAAAACAAAAAATTAAGACTTCATGTGTTTGGACTCACTTTAATATAATAAAGTAAAAAAATTTAAGGGTATCGATGAAGAATGGACACAGTGTAAATATTATAAGAAAATTTTAAGTTGTAAGAGTTTATGTGAGACCTGGCATTTTAAGAGGTATGTCGAACATTACACAAAAAAATATGCTGCATTAGATTTTAGGCAAACCCTACTTAGTGATGGTCAGTATTATACGGGTATTTTTTTAGCTTGCATATCGTATGATTCCTAGGTCCAATCTATGAATGACATACCTAAAATATTATAAGTTAGAAAAATAAATAATAATTAATGAATTTATGGCATATAGTAGAGTGATATCTGATATCTGGAATAGTCACAACGATACATCTTATGCATGCCTCATTGCTCACTATGTAGATTCAAGATAGACTCTAAATAAAAAATTTTAGGGTTTTCTGAGATTTTTCATCATCGTGATGATCAGATCATTTTTGAGTATATGATGAAGATCTTTAGAGAATATAAAATTTAAAATAAAATTTTTAATATCACATTTGATAACGTAATTAATAATGGAGTAGTGATTAATATGTTTATTAGGAATATTACATACAAATCATTAGGAGAGATTTTTTATGTCGGATGCATGTGTCATGTGATTAATTTGATTGTACAAGCGGAGATGAAGGTATGTTATCCCACTTTGGAAAATACACGTAACTCACTAAAATACATTTGCACGTCTCGTAGACAATAAGAGTTCTGTATTCTCTGTTTGTCTGTGAATCTTAAGAAGAAAAAATTCCAATCGGATGTGAGATACTTTTGGAATTATACTTATTTGATGTTGGAGTCATGTTTTTGATATGAATATGTGATATCCGACTACGTCAATAGTAATAGTGACGAACTTATTATTTATGATACTAATTGTGTTACAGGAATTTCATTTATAAAATTTCTGAAGATTTTTTATGACACAACGATATGTGTTCATCGGTTTATGCTTATATGATTTGTATTTCACTCAGATGTTTATGCAATATTAGTAACATATTTAATAAGTATTGAGCTGACCCACCACTTAGTCATATGGTTGCAGAGATAGAAACCAACTACTTAAAGTACTAGTACACCATTTCATTTCTTTATTATCTGGCTACTTGCATAGATCCTAGTTTTATGGTGGAAGGGGTATATAATATTTTAACTTATATTTTCTTGTGCATGAACCTGGAAGATCCACCTGAATGGTTCATTTACGAGAAGTTGACTGAGTTTTTCATATTCTACAATACTAAGTGAGGATTCGAGTACGGACATAGATACTATATTCGGAGACGATGACTTTTCTATTTAGTTAGCGACAGGAAAATAACGAGGTGGACTATCGAATAGAAGTGAACTTTTTTAGTACTTAGATATCGATTACTGCTCATTCCTATTATATTTAGATATTAAGAATTTTGATATATTATAGTGGTGAAAATCATACGAATCTATTTTTTTTGTACTATATAGGATGACATGGGATCTACTAACTCTTCCGATGTTGAGCGTATCATCATAATCTACTTTTTATATATTAGCGAATATGATATCGGATAGGAAATCGAGATTATGTCCAGATATTATTGAGGCTTTAGTATGCATGAAAGATTGGGAGGATTTGATCTTGAGCATCCAGGATCGTGCTGGGACTAGGACTGTAGCAAATACGAAAGAGTTGATTGCTGATGATGATTCATATGATAGTGATTTAGATATTGTGGATGATAATATGACGACGAATGATTGATGACGTTGTCACTTGATGTTTGATAGTTGTTAATTGCGAGATTGCGACACTTAAGTTATGTTTATGTCTGGTTCAGATTTTTGATTTTGATGTAATCATTTTTATTTATATTATATTTGGTTTGGTTTGAGTTTGTTATTTGTGTTTCAGTCTTTCAGACTTATTGTGTTTTTTAATTTATGGCTGTGAATAATACTTGAAAGTTAACTTGAATATTTGTATTTTTTTATTTTTATTTTGTATTTAATTTAAAATTTAATTCATATTTAAGTTTGAATATTTTATTAATTCATATCTAAATTCTAATTTTAATTAATAAAAGTATAAATAATAAACATTTAAAAAGTTTTAAAATATTAAAAATATATAATTTACAATTTATTAATTTTTAAATATTAACTAATTAATTATTACATAAAAAAATAACATAATTAAAAAAACTATTAAAATAATAAATTGTAAAATCCGGCCAGTTCAAGGATGATACGACATGGTTAAAAACTACTCGGGCCTATTGGCCGTGTCGAGCCTGGCCTGAAGAAACCGTGCCAAGCCAGGCACTACACGATTACTGTACCATGCCTGGCCCGACAAGGTAGCCAGGTTGGGCGGCATAAAATCAGGCCGGGCCTGGCCGGCCCGGCTCATTTGACACCTCTACATAGGTGGGTCATAAAAATTTGGTTATCTAATTTTTTGTGACTCATGACCTGTTCCCAATCTTGGGTCATGGCCACCATTACTAGTGGTTCGTGCATGACCTGACACGAGTCATGATTACTTTTGGCCTGGCATGGCACGAGCTATGCTTCGGGTCAGCATGACATGGGTCTAGGCTTGATTTTTGGATCATGCCATTCCGGGTCAAGAACGATTTAGTTGGGCCATGCTTCGTGTCATGCCTAGAATTCTTGGTCCATTTGATACCTTTAGCTAGATATTTTAAGATATTTTTAGTTAATTTTTTATTTTTTTTAATATGGAAATATTAAGTTGTATTCTTATTTGTACTACTAGATTAATTACGTGATAATTATATGTAATATGAAATTTGTTTCTTCAATAGCCAATCTCTAATGATTATAACATACTATTGGATACATTTTTATTAGAAGTATTATCAAAGATGTGATTTAAAATATTATGTGAAATATCATATTCCTTGAACAATGTTTTAATGCCTTGATGCGCACCTCAAACCAAGGTATTTATAAAATGCCTCAAGGTATTAAAAAAATGTGGTGCTCCAAGATGAAGCTTATTGGAGATCCACGTGAGCTTCATTGAGCTCGACGAAGCTCCTCGATCTACATCATGAAGCTTGATGGAGCTCCATGATGGAGCTCGTGCAGCTCCATCAAGCTCCATGATGGAGCTCGTTGGAGCTCTGCGGAGCTCCATCAAGCTTTACGTGGAGCAGGGGAGAGGGGCAAGGGAAAAGGGACGAGGGAGTAGGGCTAGGGGCAAGGACAAAAGGTAAATTAATAAATTTATTTAATTAATTATCAAATTTATTAAAATTTGATAATAATATTAATTAATAAATAGTATTAAATTAAAAATAAAATAAAAGGAGAGAATTTAATAAATTTAAATTTTAAATTTATTAAAATTTAAAATAGTATTTTAATTTGATAATTTGATAAAATTATCAAATTAATAAATATTATTAATTATAAAATATTTCATATTATTTATTAATAAAAAAATAGTTATCTATACTATTTATTAATGAAAAAATAAATTTAAATTTATAATTTTATAAATTAATATATTATAAAATATTTATTAAAGTATTTCATATTTTTTTTATTTTTAATATATTATAATTTATAAAATATTTAGTACTTATATTTATAGTCAAGGAACATCTTAAAAATATTTTTTAAAACTTTGATTTTTTTATTTTTTATTTATGTTTTTTTATTTTTTATATTTTAAAATATTAATTAATTATATATTATGATACTCAAAAAACTTACGTCTTAATGTCTCGAGGCTTATTGTTCATCTCACAAACACAAAAATATAATATCTTATGCTTTCACCTTTTAGAATTGTCCTTGAAGATGTTCATTATACAATCATATATGGTAGAGTCATCATGAGGATAAATGTTTTGAGAAAGTTTTAATTTTTTTTATGAAGTTTTTACTTTGAATTTATATAGTGAGTGGTGAGATGTGCGAATGATGCATCGTTCTAACTAGTCTAAATTTCGAACGTCACAGACATCACTCAATTATATTTTCTAAATTTGTTAATTATTAAATTTTTTTTAGTTGATAATATTTTATTGTCATTCATACTTGTGAACTTAGAAATGTCACGATAAGCAAATTAAAGTTGGTCTATTTAATATTAACTACCTTATGATTATATGAAAATTTAATGTGAAGATTTATGATCATAATTAGTTTTATCATGCATTTCCTACCAAAATCATTGTAATATATGAATGAGTTGATAGAGCTGAACTAGATCCAACTTTAATGATTTTACTCTTTATTGAGTTTGTCTAGGATCTAATACATCATATTTTTTACTGTATTAATCGATATTTTTTTAAGGCTATCAGTGTCATATAGATATTGATAATATATATATTCTACCGATTCTTCTCTGACAAACCTAAACTTTTATTTTTATTTTTTAAAATGAGTCTATATTATTCAAGTTCATCTAATTTTTATTTTTTTAGGTGACAAATATATTGAATTGAGATCATTAGAAAGAACCTAGTTTTAGTCACAGACTTTTAGGATTATTATTATTATCTATATCTATGTTAATTTTATTATTTATAATTTTTATTAATTAAAAAAAATCTAATAAAAAACTCACTAATTATTAAAAAATGTGTATTATAACTATAATTGCATTGTTGTATTTAATTTTTTTTTTGCATCATCTCTACTAAAATTTTTAGTTGCATCATGTATGTTTAAATGTGATAACAATAAAAAGTCAACAAGAGCAGGAGCACAAGAAGATGACATAGGAAAGAGAGAGAGAGAGGAGTAAGAGATGAGAGAATTAGAGAAATATAAAATAAAATTTAATAAAAATTTTAATTCTATTTATAATTTTTTTTATTTTAAAAAATGTATATATTTTTAATTTTTTTTAATAAATATATATTGATAGAAATGTGACTGTTGTTGGATTTTAGTTTAGAGTCATTGGATACAAATACGATGATTACACATTTTTTTAAAAAGTTATTTTAAAAAAAAAAAGCAAAAGTGATAAGATGTGTCTTTCACTTTTGCTTTTGACATTTGTTAGTTGAAAATGTAATTGACAATTGAAGCTTATCTAGGAAGGACATGTAAGTGTTTACGTGACCATGTTTTTTTTTATATAACAATATAGTTCTATTGGTTCATTACCCGACAGGTTGACATCTGAATCTTGACCTATCGGTGCTTGGTCATGATTCATCTTGCCAATGGGTCATGCATGCATGTCGTGCCTAGATGTGTCAAATGGGCTGGGATGGGCTGAGCCAGCCCGACCCATTTTTCGGTCCCCCCTCTCCTCTCTGGCTGGCCTGTCGTGCCAAGCATGGCATGATTTTTTGGAGGGCTGGACAGGCACGGCCCGTGGCCCAGAATTTACCTGGGTTTGGGTCGGGCTGGGTTGGGTCGGCTGAGCCATCGCTCATTGACTGTCGTCGCATCTTCTTTTCATCGTGCATCTCTAATGCAATGTCCCCCATGCCATGCACACCTGTCAGCTGCCCGTGTCGTGCCTGGCACGACACGTAGGCCGAAAATCCTTGGCATGACACAATATGATTTGTGCCAAGGGTATTACAGGCACAGGCTCCAGCACATCACTGTAGCTTGCCGTGCTGGGCTTTGGGCAGGGCCCAGACTGCTCGGCCCGTTTGACACATGTAGTCGTGCCTAGCTTGACACAAGGTATGATTGTCTCTAGCTTAGCTTTACATGAGCCGTGCCTCGGGTCAGTATGATGCGGGTTCAAGCATGATTTTGTATCGTGTTGTGTTACTCCTAGCATGACTAATTTGAGTTATTCCTTGTGTTGTGCTTGGGCTATTAGACCCACTTGATACCTTTGGGTTTTGATGATAATGATTTTAAGCTAAATATAAATAATAATGATAACTTGATCATAAATTTCGAGGTTGAAGATAAATCATTTTTAATGATCTTGATCTATTTGCTTAAAAAATCTAAAATTAAGTGTATTTCAGTAGTATCATTTTAATTTAATATAATAAAAAATAAAAATTTTAGGTGTGTTAAATAATAATCAACATAATCTATATATTAAAAAAATATATACATATAGAAGTGCTGGTAGTAATGATTACCCTCAGATGCATGTCGATTAATGCACCAAAATATATAGTATATTATATATAAGTATAACTCAACTGAGTGGTAGGACAAATGAATTTGGATTAAGTTCATTTTTATTAATTCTTTTCATTTATTGCAATTACTTTTGAAGTGAATATATGACTAAATTTATTACTATCATGAATTTACTAATTAGATTTTCAAAGGATCATATGATAATCAATATTATATAGACTTATTTCTAACTTATTTATCGTATAATTTTTAGGTTTACTACTAAAAATAAAATAATAAAATATTATAAATTAAAAAAAAATAATTAATAATTAATGAACTTGTGAAATATAGTAGCGTGATGTCTATGAAGTCCAACATATAGACTAGTAGTGATGATGTTTAATTTGCATGATTTATTGTCTATTATGTAGATTTTAAATAAAAATTTAATCACAAAATTTTATTATTTATTGAGATTCTCATTTCTTCTAATGATTTAGTCATATATGAATATATGATGAATATTTTAGGTAATATAATATTCTTAATAAAATATTTAGTATTATACTTAATAATAATTTGAGTAATGGTCTCATCATTAATATTTTTATCAGAAGTCAGAACTATTAGGAATGGCCTATCAGACAAAAATTGTTATGTTAGATATATATATCATATAATTTACCTAATTATACAATTGAGAATGAAAGTTATTTTATCTATATTAGAAAAAATAAGAATTTCACTAAAATATCATAGGTTGCCTAGTAAACAAGTTTTTTATATTCTATGTTAACAAGCTTAAAAAAGAAAAAAAATATTAAATAAATATAAGATGCTGTTGACATTATATCTATATGATATTAGAGTTTTGTATTTGCTAATAATACGTGATATTCGACAATTGTAATAGTAAAAGTGACGAACTTATTATTGTCAATTCATATTGTGATACATGAATTTTTTTTAATGAAATTTTAAAGATTTTTTATAATATCATGAATATATGTTTGTCTGTGTATACTTTTATCACTTGCATTGTGCTTAGGTATATTTGTAACATAAATATCATGTTTAGCAATTATAAATAATGTTTTATTTTTAGTGTTATGACTGTTGAAATAAAAATTAAATATTTATAGTATTAGTTCTTCATTTTAATTTTGTATTGCTTGACTGCTTATATGGTTCACAGAGTTAAGGTAAAAGGAATAAAATTCTTTTAATATACATATCTAAATGTATGAATCAAATAGATGAACAAAAATAGAATGATTGAATTTAGGAAAAATTGAATAATATATTTACATACCATGATATTAGATATGATATTAGTTATATTTAGAGATAATGATTTTTCTATATAGTTAACTAAGGACAAATAATGAGGTAGTTTTTTTAGTATTTAAATATTGATTACTACTACATTATATCACATATTTATAATATGAATTTTGATATTTTGAGTTAATAAAATCACATGAATCTATTTATCCCGTGTTATCTACGATGACATGTGATCTATAGATCTTTCCGGATGTAGCATTACATTCTATTATTTGTTTTTATGGCTGCCAATGTTATTTCAGATAGGAGATTAAAACTATGATCAAATATTATATAAGGACTTGTGTGCTTGAAAAATGGTGAAGATTCAAAGTTGTGCATTTAGGATAAAATGAAAGAGTTGCTGACAGATGATGACTTATGAGATATTGATGATATTGAGGCCACCACCAATATAACTTTCAAAATCATACACGATGATGATGATCCGCATCCGCAAGACAATACTATAGACATGAGCTGATTATAACTATTAGAAGACTCTCATGCTATTGAAGATATGCAATACATATTTTTTTTTTATTTTTGTTTCTGCTTATGTTATTTTTATGATCTTATGTTTGAGTTATTTTTTTATATTTATATTATTGAGCTTTTTGTAAGATTATCATTCAGAATTTTAGATTGTATTATTTTTTTTCATATGATATCTTGAGCTGAATATAAAATATATATTTTAATTATTAATTTAATTCATTTAAATTTATAATACAATTTTTTTATTATTTCAAATTTTAATATTTAATTTTTTTAATAAAGATTAAAGATAAATAAAATATTTTAAAAATTTAAAATTTGGCCTTACGAACACCCACAACCGACATGACCCAGAATAAACCCAACATGATCTTTCACTAAAGTACTAGTAAGTGTGCCAATCGGGCCATAAGGGCAAGGTATATAAGAATACGTTCTTCTATTCTATTTAAAACTTTAATATTTTTATAAAAATCTTTTTTCAAATATTTTGTCATAGGTTATAGGAAGTGGGAGACTAATTCTCTCTTTTTATTTTTAATTATATACATTCAATAAATCTTATTCAAACCTTAGAAGACATGTTGATTAATATATTAAAAATTTGGTGCAATAGATTTTAGGAAATTTTAGTTTATATTATACAATGTCATAAATTAGTAAAAGAATTGTTAGATAAAATATTTGTAACTTGTTTTTTTAATTTTTTACCTTGTTTAACTTCCTGAAAATTTTCTCAAATTTGATTTTTACTTTAAAAAAAAAAAAAATAACACAGATATTTGTAACTTGTTTTTTGCATTTTTTTTTCTC
The DNA here is from genome assembly GCA_029783825.1 of Sapria himalayana. NCBI lineage: Eukaryota > Viridiplantae > Streptophyta > Magnoliopsida > Malpighiales > Rafflesiaceae > Sapria > Sapria himalayana. Next base: position 3,739,385 of record JAREIK010000343.1, read on the forward strand.
TGATGCTTTGTTCTCTTGCATTATTTTGTGTTATTTGATTAGGACGTGGCCTTAACAATCACAAGATGTTCTTTTTGTGTATTTTACCTTGTAGTTGGGGAGGATCAAGTAGACCCGACTTCACATGCAGGAGCACTGTAGGTCAGTTTAGATGCTTAGTTACTAATTTAGTTGGGCTAGCATGTCTGAATAAATTCTCAGCTATTCTACACGATGTATTTATTTTGTGCTTACATGTATAGATCTACTATATACCCATAAAAAAGTGCCACTTTGTGTAATATAGAAACTGAGGCATGGTTCATCGACTCCTTTGAGGAATGGCGGAAAAAGAAAAATCTCAGTAATTTTGTATTGCTTGGACATTCTTTCGGAGGTTATGTTGCAGCTAAATATGCCCTTAAGGTAATAGTAATCCACACCGTTGCTTGCATGCATCTGTGTTTTTCATTGCCATCTTTTATTTCTGTTGGTTGGTTCTCTCTTGCAGTATCCTGAGCATGTTCAACACTTGATCTTGGTGGGTCCTGCTGGATTTTCTTCTGCATCTAATTTATCTCAACGGGTTTCTCAAATCAGAGCGACATGGAAGGGAGCAATTCTAAATCATTTGTGGGAATCTAATTTTACTCCTCAGAAGGTTATCAGGTTGAAACTTTCTATTTTGGTTCGTTTGCTTTCATGTTGTAAGCGATAAAATGGGTCTAGTCTTTAATTAGCACGCTTTTTGAGTTTTTCTTATAATTATTTATATTCTTGTTATAACAACATCAACTTCATCAGCTAAATCTTATCCTAATTATTTGGGTCGGCTCTTATTACAATAACACACACACATATACACACACACACACACACACACACACACACACACACACACATATATATATGTATGTATAGAATTGTAAGTTGACAATAGAAATTTTATTGAAATAATAATGTTGGAAGATGTGAATGCTTGACAAATGTTTGGGAGTCATGTTTTCATGTAAATAAAAAATGAACTAAAACTCATCTGATAAAACTCACAAGATATAATACAAGACCTAAGATTATATAGAGAGAAATAGGTGATTAGGACAACCCATAGGTTGGATAATCTCATCATAAACATAAAACTAAAAAAAAATATTAAAAATTATAGTATTTCTTATGGTAGTGCGTAAATGTTTAGAATACCATGTTTAGAAAAATGAGAATAAATTTATATATTCTCAAGATCTTTGAAAATATGTTAGCTAGCGGATTTACTGTAAGAATATATATTGGTATAATTATTTTATCTTGGATTTTCTGATTGAGAAAAAAAAAATTCTATTTTTGTGTTTTATATGTTTGTAAAATATTAATTTGGAGATTATATATGTTGTCACCTGACTATTATAATAGCAGTTAATGAGAGAAGTGATTGGAAAAATAATACCCACAAGTAAATGATTGATTTAAAGAATTTTATAGGTAGTTATGACTATTATCTTAAACTCAATGCCTAACTAGCTATATCAACTTGTCAAAGTATGTGAAGAGTTGTTTAAAAGTGAGTTTATTATTGAGAATTTTAAAAATGAATAAATATAATAATTTTATAAATTATATCTTATCTAATTATAGCTAGATAATAAATCATTCATATGATCTTTCTATTCATGGTCGGGTTAACATGATGGCTCGTACCATAAAGAAAATTTTTACCTGACCTAATGAGAATATTTGTTGAGTCATAATTAAAAAGTCTAATCTCAAAGAGAATACTAAGACATGTTTTCTCTTTGTCAATATGATACATCAATTGTAGTAAGTAATCTTAATTCTAAAAAAATATTTGATTTTGTCAAAATCACTTGACTACCAAAATCATTCTAGGGAACTACTAATCTTGTTCTTGGAGGTTCCTCTAGCTTGTCTGATTTAACGGGCTAACTATTCACTAATTATAGATTTTCTTTGATGGACTCGAAAGTCGAATGTCCACATGTCATTCAACGACACGTGGTAATTATGGTTCTCCTGATCTGCCTTGTAAGCCTGCTAACTCCTATGTCATTCCCGGTCACCTGGTGTGGTATGGACAGTTTATAGTTGCTCTAATAACTAGTTATCGTATCCAACGATTCAATTCATTCATTCTTGGTGGAGAATCCTAGGATCTCGAATCGGATCTTTTTTTAATGTCCTTTTCCAGTGAATTATCCTTGCAAGAGTGTTCTACTCTCCATTTCTTGGGGTTTGTGTTTGAGTTGAAGGCTAGTTTTCTTATGGGCAATACCCTTGGAACAAGGACGATCGATTTGCACTTGATAAAGGACTTTCGGTCCCAATGATACGCTTACATTCTGTTAGCTGTCTAGCTCTCTATATTGATTTGAAAACATCTCGCTGAGCGGTACTGCCATCAACGTTTTCAACTTGGACAAAAGATTGCGGAACATGGATAGAACGAGAGTTGAACGCGCATATCTCTATTTTGATGTTAGTTAGGAAAGAAAGAAACAAACATTTCTTTCTTGGCTATAAAGCATATTTTTTTACACAAATTATTAGAACATGGATCCCCTTCGATATATGATTTTTCATTCTTTGTTTGTTATTTGATCAAGAATGAGACTGAGAGAGCTAGCCTTGATTTCATCTGAATAGCTGGATAAAGAAAAAAGGAACAAAACCAATCTCACTTATTTGGATCCTCAAGGCTGAATGTCATCCCATAAAGTGATCAAGGAGCATAAAAGAGCATTCAAGATCAAAAGTAATAGATGATCGGTTACCATGATGTGACATGCTATCAACACTATTAAAAGATTATTTTATGGTCAAATCAAAATTTTCATAGCATAAACTTGTCCTCTTTTTTTATGTTCCTTCATAGACTAATCTCGTAACTTAATCTTATTACGATGTATCTTTCTTGTCTTTTGAAGATATTATTGAAACAATATGATATTCTCATCCTATGATATTCTCATATGATGCGAGAGAACTACTATGTAAATTGCGTAATGAGTTGGATAAAGAGAGAGCACCATATGATATTCTCATCCTAACTCGTTTGATTAATGGATCATGTTGTTGTTGTCAGCCATGTTCCTTGAGATCTGGGATGGAGGGATGCAAGATAAATTGGAATGGGATCGATGTAGTTGCCTAGGCATCCAATGCATTATAAAGTTGACTAAATTTTTTTATTGCTTAAACGGAAATATTCAACATATTTGCATGCCGTTGAAGATTTTTTGATTTGATACTAGTGAAATGAAGTCTCTTCTTTTGATGATGATCTAGTTATATAAGTTGGTTTGACTATTGCTCTTTTAGATTTCTTATATGAAGCTATTTCGGTCTCATTCATCAAGGCAGAGGAAGTAGTGAGTCCTATGAAGGAAGAAAGAAATCTAGCTGGTTTAGAGCAGATAGAAGTGAAAATCGTTGGTTTCCTTGCTCCATATGAGATTGCTACATGTAGAGGGCTGAAATAGGGTGATCAATAATTTTTTATGATGATGAATTCTTACTTCTTGTTTGTAGCTACTGACTAATTGATGATCTATCTATCTCTGTAACAAGGAAGTTTTCATTTAAGGTTTAGGAGATGACTGACGAGAACTACCTTGACTCGGCATGTATTTGCTTATCTTTCCTTTACATGTAAATAGAATTGGCTCTATACCTTAACTTTCTCACTGGTTGGCTTACACAACCCTACACTTAGTAAATGAAAGTCAATAGAACAATACTAGTTCTTCGATCTCAGTCAAGCCCAAACCAGTATGTCTATCAATCAATCAATGGTGAAAGTTCTAGTTCTAATAGGTAACCCATGAGCAAGCTTACTTATAGTACGATAAATAAGTATAATCACCATAGCATCCCATGGATCCTTAAGCCAATCAGAGATGATCCTGGGGTAACAAAGAAAGAAGGAAATAAACCACTTGTAGGGTCGAATGTAAGGTGAAAGGTAATGAACCGTCAGATGGATTGCTTACCGAATCCAAAGCATTGAACTAAACTCTTAAGCCTATTGGCTTATCCTCTATGGAATAATAAAGGATCAAGGAAAATGGAAGGAATACATCTATAGCTTATAACAATTACTAAGATTATATGATCTCACTATCAAGTAAGTATATATGGACTAAGTAATAAGGAAGATGTGGGAAAGAAACTCGTTGGGTAAGATATCCCCCCTATCTTCTTTTTATGCTCAACTGGTAACCAAAATAAGCAAACTAGCTTTGCTAGTGGGAGTACTCATACTTCATAGTTGCATCCAACCTAGCTGATAAAGGAAATACAAATATTTTTCTTTCTAGGTTAACCCGTGAAGGTAGAAAGATTCTTGTTGCTTTCCTTTTTTCTTGATAGGTATGAGATGATATTTTTTCTTCTTAATAGAATAATGGGCAGTTGGCTTCATGGCTTGCTATTTTATAGTTGTTTATAATCTATATCTTATAATGAAAAGGAAGTATCTAGATTGCTATTGGCTAGAACAGAACAATGGCTTTTTGAGGGATTACGGGATAATGCAACTAGTATAAGGCCCTGACTTTGACCAAAGGTTCTCTACAAGACTAGGCCCTCTCCCCGATACCAATGCTACGAGAATGGTGCTAAACCCTTTTATTGAACATCTTAATCTCCAAAGTTTTAGAAAATATGGGATTTTTAGCATAACTCCCAATTTGGCTTACCATGCTTGGATTCAAACTGATCATAGTGTGCGATCATGGCTCCATGTTATTACAGAGATGTTTCTTGTTCCTAGACAAACTTCTCTTCTTCATGATGTTTGGCTAGCTCTTGAGCATTGGTTTCTCGATCAAACCATAGTTATGAAAGGTGCGATTGAGGCGCGCCTAAGCTCAGGCGCCACGACTCCCGGGAAAAATGCCTCGCTTCAGGCGAGGCGCAGACGGGTGAGGCACAGCAGGCCTCGATTTCCAGTTTGGGCGGTGGCAGGCGTCGACTTCCAGTTTTGGCGGTGGTAGGCGTCGACTTCCAGTTTTGGCGGTGGCAGGCGTCGAGCCAAGTGAAATAGATGATAAGATACACTTGAATGATTTGGTGTATATAAAGTACAACCGAACCTTGATGAAAAGATACACTGAGCGTCATACCATTGATCTCATTATCTTGAAAGAAATAAATGATAGCGACGAATGGTTGATGGGAAGAATGAAAGATGAATGTGTTGCAGAAGATGATTTGATGTTTGAAGGTGATGATTTAACATGAGGTGATGTTGCAAGAGCTAGTGGAACTGAGGAGCTTAGGATTTATACAAGAGCTAAACCAAACAAAACACAAATACCAACATCAAAATCAAAGTCAAGACCATCTAGTTCTAAACATACTCTAACTCTTGCTTTGATTGATGAAGATGAAGAGATGATCTATTCATCGAGAGAGTAAGATGAAAAAGAGGGAGAGTGGAAGATTGATGATGGAAATGATATTGATGAAGACTTTCTTGATTTAGATTTAGATGTAGATATATGAATATTTATTTTGTTTTAGAACTTTGAATGTTTGTTATTTTGTTTTGAAACTTTGAATATTTGGATGATGGGAGCACTATTAATATTTGATTTTTATCTTTGATGTTCTTTAGTTTATTATTAGATGATAATTAAATACTATATTTAGTAACATGTATAATTTTATGTATATTAGGTTGGGTGAGCCTCAAATAAAAAAGCCTGCGCCTCAAGTGCACCTTGCGCCTTAAGGCCCCAAAAGGCTTTTGCACCTCAGTGCGCCTTACGCCTTAAATAACTATGGATCAAACCATTGTCAAAGAGATTCATGCAACATCACAAGAAAGGCAAGTCGAATCCCAGGGTCAGACCATTTATTTCATCTAATTGGCTTGAACTCTATCCCTAGGTATTCCCTAAAAAAGAATATCCTCATCTCTATCACTTTTTCATGACATCTAACTCAATAGTATTTGGTTTAATGTTTGCTAATGTCTTTCGTTCGATATGATGTTTTGATGTGAGAATAATCAAAAAAAATTACTTATAAGACAGCTTAGGCCCCATTATTCTAAGCCTATTTAGCTTGATGCCGATTCAACTTTTATTCCTCCAAGAGAAGAATTGGCACCAACATAGGTCACTGAAGGAGCTATCTTTTTTGACAAAAGAGTTGGATAGATGCCTTGAAGCTTTCCTAGTCCCTAGGGAGTCCGAGACCAATGCCTATGTTCGATGTGGTATCTAGGGCAATAAAAGGGACATTTTGTCTTGGCTCTGGCTTGATGCCATATTTTCTTGGTTTTATGTGAATCCCAAGGAAAAGGGCCCTTGATGTCTTTTCGTTCTCATTCTGGTTTTGGTTGTTCATCTTCACTCATGATTGGATTTGATATCCTCTACCGAAGTCACACATTGTCAAGATCAATTTTAGTCGAAAATGTTTTGATTATAGTACGCACATGTGAGAGCATCCATGCCTCTAATGCTTTATACTTGAACTGACTAAAAGTCCTGTTTGCCACTTAAGTAGTGACCTTCTAGGAGTCTGGTTTTTCTTCCTTCTTCCTTTGTTACAGATGCATTACCTCTTTAGTCTATTACTCCTAGGCCTATGGGTTCTGGACTTAAGAGAATTTATATTGATTTTATTTCTCTCGTGGGAACTCCCTTAATTCTAGAAATGTCTATCTTTGCTATCTAGTCTCTCTTCCCTTCCAAAAAGAGCTGAATTGCAATGCTTATGCCAGTGACAAAAAGAGCATTTGCGTATACGGTACCTCATTCGGAGTGGGGATCACTTATTTAGTTCAATGTAGGATAAAGATGACCAACCTGACTATGAGATTTAATTTATTAGTATGAGGATTCTTTCCCTTTTTCTTGCGATCTATCCCTTGATACCAATTTTGAGTCTTTACTAAGTTAATCTGCTTCTCTTCTCGGGCTTGAGAAAACTATTCAGGCAAGTTAATTTGCAAGCCTAAAGCTAAATGAATTCATGCACCTTCTTATAATCAATAAGCATGACTGGAAGCTAGTCATGGTTGCGTGTAGGTGTTTGTCTGAAAATGCTTGATCCCAGATCTTTTTGTCTTTTATTTAACTTATGAAAATCCTTCTTAAAATGAAGTGAGAAAATGAAAGTGTGCACATTAGCTCCAATAATTTTAGGTTTTGAAAGTTGCATTTGTTTGCTGGAATAATTAATTAATAGAGTTGTTCATTAAGTGTATAATGTGAGCCATCAAATAATGGATGATCTATCATTGTGTAAGGTTCATCAAAATGTATTAGTGCACCACCACATCTGCTCTTCGTCCAGCATGAATGAGAAAGAATGAGATTTTCGGGTCTAGATGGATCATCATGATTAAGAATTGGGCTCTAAAATCTCTTTTTTTTCTTGCAATTATCCATCTCTGCTACTACCCTACATGTATTCTTATCAAAGAGATTAAAACACACACACACACACACACACACACATATAGCTTATCCTCTATTTAGAGGTGACAAAATGGATTTATTCGCCCTCGTCTCTTCTCAAGCTATTTTCAGTAGTTTGATGTTTAGTTATAAAGAAGAAAGTGACTTGTTTAACTGAAAGGAGAGAGCACAAAATTATTATCTTTTTACGTAAGATTGTAGAACTCTGCTACTCCCCTACATGGGTTTCCCCTAAAGGGAAAGGGATTCAAACTAAGTTTCCTAGCCTTTCAATGAAGAGCTTCTCCTACAATAAACTGAAAAAAGATGAATTATTTAAATGAAAAGATGGCTAGAATACTCTAGATCTACTTAAGAATGGATATCTTCCGAAGTGGTAGAATTAGAGGTGTCAAATGTGCCGGGCCGGGCCGGGCCGGCCCATTTTTTCAGGCCCGCCGTGCTTTCGTGCCGGGCCAGGCACGGCACGGTTTTGTGGGGGTTCAACCCAACACGGGCCCGCGGCACGATTCGCCGGGTTCGGCCCTGTCGGGTCGAATCCTAAATTAATAAAAAATTAGGGTTTCGGCGACACCATAACTCTAATTTAAAAAAATTGATTTCGGCACGGTATCGTGCCGAGCCAGGCACAACACGAGGCCCGGTTGGCCTCGGCACGACACGTCACGAGCCCTGGCACGGAAAATTTTCGTGCCGGGCCGGCCCGGTTGACACCTCTAGGTAGAATGCCTTAGGCTAAGGAGAATCAATGATTTCACACTCGTAACCATCAAAATTAGAAATCAAAGAGCTCCAATACCTTGATTTTGTACTCATTTCTGGGGAAGAGTCAAAAGACAACAGGTCGGGAGGAAAGGTGTAAGCCCCAGGCATTAGTAAATCAACGTGGGAAAGCCCCTCGTTTGTGTATGCACCATCTCCATCACTTCTAGAAAGTCATTGAGCATATGTGTCGCTTGATACTTTGGTCGAACATTCAGCTGCAGAAGGCATATAATTTGAGGACCAGTTCCAAAACTAATAATCATCAAAATATGTAATTATCTGATCAGAAATTCAGAATATGCAATCATCAAAACATGCAATTAAATGAAGGAGTCCTTGTGGGCACATAGATAAAAGAGCTTGGTATTCATTGTTCACCATTTGCAGTTATACATGGGCGAGACAAAGAAATGTCTTCTCTATATAGTTGAGCAGCAAGAATTGCACATGTATTAGTAGGGGGCGATTAAATACACTGTCCACACTCTTGTCTGCTAAGCGAAACAAGGTTTTTCAAAATTAGTTACTTCTATAATAATAGCATCGGCGTAAAGTTTCCTACGGCGAGCTCGAGCAGAACGCGCAACCAAAGGCTAAAAAAGGCCTATTTCTATCCAATTTATGGCAAGGTAATCTAATTGAAGATTTCAATGGTCTAGCCCAAAATATGAGTGAGAAGTCTCTAAAAAGATGAGTTGGGCTCAGGAGTCGCTCAAAGGAAGTATGATCTCGGGATTAAACATGTTGTGATGAATTAGTCCTCCTATTCAAAGTCATCATCAATTATTTTTCGTCTTGGATATGAGTCTATGACACTAGCATTTTCTTATCATTATGCTGTCTATGAAGAAAGAAGCTAGACATCTTTCTCCGTATTGCCATAATACTTGCTTTTTAAAGTTTGGGTTTGAGAGTCTTTACCTGTTGATAAGATAAATACCTAATAGGTATATAATAGAGGTTTAAGGTCTCTAGTTGTCTCTAAGCTTGTTTCACTCTTTTTCTATAATTACTAGAGTAACATAATTGGCAGAAGCCCTTACTGTGGATTTGTTTGATTATTGAGATTTATCTCTTTTGCTCTCTCATTTGAACCAAGCGTAAAGAATAACAAGCATTCCTTCCGAAGGCTGAACTAGATTACTATATAAATATAAAAACAATTTGACCATTTGCAGATTCTGCCTCGTGGTGTGGTTTTATATCAAAGTCTCCTAGTCTTGATGCTTATTCTCAAAGGAATTAGGCATGCCTAAGTGATAAACAGATCCAGTGATCATTTCTTTTTTGGAGTTTAGATCTATAATCAGGCTTGGACCAGGTCTACCTTCAAACAAATTTCTCATATTCTTTCATTATAATCAGAGGTTTTCCACTTTAGTTGTGTCGTAGCATATACTTTTTCGTCCTAACACAAGAAAATAAGTGTACTTCCTAACAATTCTAATAAGACAAGCTCTTTCCTATTGTTATTGATATAGATTTAAGTGCATAAAATACCTCTTCATGGGAAGTTCTTAAGTAGCCGGATTCTCTCAGAAGTTAAGCATTTTCAGATCCTTCGCTATAGAAATTTATATTGGTTTGGGTCCTACTGCTCAGTGGGCCTTGGCACTCTAAGCGATTATATACCTTGAAATAGGTAGTTTTCTTGCTAACGCTAGGAACTTTGATCGACCCATTAACAAGCAAGAAAACCAAAATAATAAGATCTGAGCTAACAACTGAGTCTTACTCACAAGCTTATTTAGCAGATTTATCACCGGTAAGGTGATTTAGTACATGTTCATAGGACTGATACTTGGATAACCTTAATTTAGATAAAAATAGATATCTTCTAAGAGCCCTTGATTGACCTACTTATTGTTAAAATTCCTCTTTTTCAGAGGTTCCTGTTGGGCTATGTCAATAAAAACAATAACAATAAATAAAGCCAAGTGTGCCGGGAAAGCCATTGGAGAAGGTGGTTCAATTCCAGCTTGGGAATCAAAGGGAAGGCACACCGACTAGAAGTGAAAAGCTAAAAAGTATTGATTTCTAGGTCTAGGAAATCAATTTTATGGGGAATCAGTTGTTATTATCTGCTCTTAGGTTGTTGTTCTTTCTATTCTTTTAGTTCCATAACTGCACTTCCTATCAGTCGGATAGGAACAACTAACTACCTAAATACCTATCTTGATCATAGCCAAGGATGGCAGATAGCGAAAACAAATCTCGGAAATCACTGAAAAGCAGGAGCAATGAGTTATCTGCCTGTAGTAAATGTGAGACAGAATAGGATAAACATCTTCTTACGAGGAATTAACCTATGCTAGATTGACACTATCCAATTTTTTTCCTTCTTGCCTTTGGGTGGCTGTTTTTAAGTGGGTTTATTAGGATAATCATCTTTCTTCTTTTTCCTCTTGGGTGGCTGTTTCTAAGTAGGAACATCAGCTTTCTGTGCAGGGTGCGATTGACTCTTGCCAAGCTTAGCATTATCTTGATAGGGCTTATTGATACTCTCAATAGACTCTGTATTATCTATTTCAGATGTAAATCTAGTAACTCTAAACTCTAATTCTGAGTTTTCTCTAAACTCTAAGCTCTTCACCCCTATAAATCTCAAAATTCTTATCCAAATGGTCATATTGATCATGAACGCAGACCTTACTGATCTGGTATTTAGGATTAATTCCAAATCTACCATAAAGCGAGTTCATGAGTATCTTGTAAATATATGACATAGCATCATTATTAGTTTTGTTTGCTTCTTTTCTTCTTTTGAATACGGTGAAACAAAGCCTCCGAAATGGCTGCTATTTTTTTTTTCAAACGTGTAGCCTCTCATAGGAATGATTTGGTAGCCTATGTTGCATGCATACTTTAACTCTTCACTATAATACACACCTACGAAATTGCCAATTGGGAAGAGAAGAATTTTCTTATTTATATCCTAGTAGAATTGGAATGATCGAGTTACATTAGGTGGGCATACAACATAGGCCTCCATAAAGCCAAACAAGTTGTCTAAATCCTGACCTTCCATTTTATCATGCCAGACTGGTACACCACCCAGCATAGGATATTCTTTCATTATATGTGGATATACTACTCTAGCTCATTTTTTACATCAGTTGTAGTATGAAAATCAAGTTTTCTTGGCACTAACCATCCGCTACAGCTTGCTACTCTGCAAATAATGCTTGGAAGGATAAGGATTAAGGAAAACTAATCCTAAGCCAAGGTGGTCTAATTTGGTTTGGTTTAAGAAAAGAGTTCCTAGATTTTCCTTTAGACTCTGACTGCTATGTAAGATGATGATAAATTTGATCCGTATCTATCGAGGGGATTTGTGTGAGCTGCTTCTTTCTTCCTTTTGGATATATATATATATATATATATATACGTATGTATGTATAGGGAGTAATGCTGAGGAAAGGACCCTACCAAATCTCTTTTTCTCGTCTTCATCACTCTGGCTTTCTATATTTATAGAAGTTCTCATGGGTCATGTTTCTGATGCATTTGTTTTGAAGCCCCTTATTGAGCATTCTTTATTTGAAAATTTCTTAAGCTCGACGAGCCACTCCCCAACTGCACCACTTGGGGATGTAAGCGAAAGAAGAAAAAATAGAATTGGAATATCTAGGTGAATGGGCAGAAAAGAGATCTTTCATCATCTCATGAGAAAGCAATTATCTTAATCGACATCAACAAGAGCCCCCACGCACCAATAGGAAAAGAAATTCTACAATATAATGAAAGCAAAATAAAAGCTTTGAAAGGAAGGAATTTACTAAGGGCACGACCGGGAAAGCTTGCCTAGCAAAGCTAAGCATGGAAAGACTATCTAATACCTAAAAAAAGACTCCTTTTTGGGTGCTGCTGTTATTCTTGACTTAGGGAGGGCTCTTGAAGAGGTAAGGCGAAGTGAATGTGCCGACAATTGATGTCTTTCATTCTTTCCAGGATTAATGATCTCTCAAAAGAAGGATCTTTTGAAGAGTCAATGGGAAATCCTGCCATGCCATAGAAAAGCTAGTTTGATCATCTATAACATATGATGGGCGAGAGGGGTACGTGGTGGCTCAGTGTGTCTACTAGTTTCAGGTGAGGCTATTTGGAGATCTAGGACAAGTCCCAATTCTATAAAAGGGTTGCTTAGTGTGGTCGAGGGGTGAAAAGGCTGGAAGCTAAGGCTTGACATGAGTCTTCGGTGTAGTCATTTTTCGCTTTCTCGCTCGAGCAAGTCAATAAGCTTCTTTAATCCATCCTTTTTCAAGGGACTAATATATCTTTACTCCTGCTTCGCAAATCACATCCGAGCTATTTTTTATGGACACCTCGTATTAGACCTATCCGACTTTATCCTACCAAGCTGACTACCAGGTGTAACGTGTCACCAAGTTTTTATTAAGGTCGGATAGGTTGTACATTGGAGGAAAGCAACTTTTTTTTGTGGGGAAAGCATGATGCCTGTTGGTGCAAATTTGATTCTCATCTTTGCTAGCTTACTCTGAAATTTGTGCTTTGTTTCTTATAATTACTTAAGTAATCACTCTCTCTTAGCTCATTGACTTTAATCGACTTCGTTTGAACCACAGAGCAAGGGCAGTGTTAAGTGTCTGGTCTTGGCTTTGGCTTCAAGAATTTCAAGAAATCAATGCTGCGAAGTGAGCTTGGGGGTTTTGGTTCCTCACGAGAAAGTGCCACAAGGGACTACTTTACATTGGCCAGGCACTCTTCTGAGATTCATTATTTGGATCAAAGATTAAAATATCAGTTTCTACGGATATATCGGTACTTGGATTTTACAGATATATCGAAGATATATTAGTATATTTTTGTATATGTGCTTCAATAAATGATAGATATATTGCTCTTTATGGATATATCGGCCTTTATGGATATATCGATACTTAGAATTTATGAATATTTCGGAGATATATCGGTGGATATATTGAAAATTTTTATCCTTGATTTGGATAGCCTTCTAAGGTCAACCTTAAGTTTGAGGTACTATCTTGGGTGCATGCTCTTTTTTCCATCGATAGTATACATCCCTCGCCTAATTCCTGTGTTTCTGTAGCATTGTTGGGAGATTCTACGCCAATAAATATCAATCTTGTTGGGCTGCCTTAGCGGTTTAGAAATTAGTTTTGAGAGAATTAGTTGAATTTGATTGAACTTATCTGCCTTTTTATCAGCAACATAAGCAATCGTATGAGAGTCTCTTGTGTTCACCCCTACGTTGATATGTATACTTTTGATTCTATTTGGATACATGGCTATCATATGTCCACAGTATTACAACTCTAGTTTTGCTTTGCATCAAACAACTCATCTTGTGGGTATTATGCATTCATCTTCCAAGCTTCCTGCATGGCTTTTTTACATTTACATTGGGGCTACCCATCATATGATAAGTAATCTCGCTGCATTTATTTCATTCTTGCCTTATCAAGGCAAAAGTTTCACATCTTCACTAGTGATCACACCTCACTCTTTATCTTTGACAATGATATGATCTCTTTATCATCTCGTTCTGGTAATATTTTTCATCTCAATGATGCTTTGTTGGTTTCAAAATCATCTCCAAAAATTAAATTGGGTGGACAAGTGATGATCGCCAAAAATATGTCATCTTTACTCTGACTTCCTCTATGTTTTCAATGATCTACACACGCATGATATTATAGCTATAGTGGGCAACCTGTAGCTAACCCATATATATGCTTTAGTCCTTAATTATCCATTTCTTTTTTTGTGGTTACTTCATGACAAAGAACGTATTAATCTTTGACAACTAAGGGCTTGTGGAGGTCTTGTTGGTGGTTAGGTTTTCGACTTCGAATATATTATGGTAAACTAGAATGTCTTCAATAGCTTATTGTATTTGTGATTTCTTCATTCTCTTCTTGGTTTAGCGATCCCCTAGTCAAACACTTTCTTTTCATTTTCCTTAACCTTCAATTAAGTTTCAAGACTGATTCTCCCCTGTGCAAACTCCTAACTTGGATCTTTCTGTTGCTCCATTGGCGAGAGGCCATCCCCTCCTCCAATGGCTATTGAACTCTTGTTCCTAGCACCTATGCTTGCGAGAGCAAAGACATTTTTTGAAAGTGCTTGCCTTTTCTCTATTTTTGATTCACTTGCAGCATCTAGCCTTTGAAAGCAATCACCATGTCTTAGAAGGAAATTATCGGATTGATTGTGAATTCCTTTTCAGGACATCTGAGTAGATGGGGAAAGCCTTTTTTTTTTTTTGTTCAATAGGGCGTTGGCTCGTTTAGTAGACAACGAACGAGCTGACGAACAAATGAATGAGCGAGCTTACCTGCGAGTGAATATATGATGAGACGAGTGAATCTATGAGTTTGACTATTATTTATTATGGTCTTAACAAACCTTTCTCTTTTTTCAGTTTGATCTTTTTACTTATAACTAGCTGAAGTAGGTAGTGCCTGCTGCTTTATAGTCCTATTTAAGCTCTGAAATCTGTTTTTCTTTTTTTTTTTATTTCATTTTAAATAGTAAGCTTTTTCGATGTCATCCTTTGCTTGCTAACTACCCATTACTATTTAAAAAATAATTAAATTCATGGTAATAGGTAATCTATGTTATTTACTATTAAGATGTGATCACTACATTCACTCTAAAGATTACACAATAGATTAAACAACAACAACAACAATTATTAGTAGGAGCGTAGCTTCCTTTAAAGAAAGAAAGAAAGAGAAGAAAGGGGATCCCAACCTCTCGCCTTGTGATGTTGAAGAACTAATTCACGCAGATGATGCTGAGTGAATGAGGTTCTAAAGATCTCCTTTATGATGAGAGGTGGAGTACATCAGTCGTGGAGTGCATCAGCCCCTTTTGACTATTCCTATGAGCTTTAGTAGTTCAAGGGAGAGACTTCTTGCTCTTTGACTGGGCGGTCACTTCAAGATGGGCAACCCTCGCAGGTTGGTTGCCCATCCTGAAGATCAAGTTCTTAAATAGCCTTTTTTTTTTAAATCTCAAGTGATGGCCCATTGTGCTCTAACTTGGTAGCCAAACCTATGTCCGGATGATATTTTCTTAGCCTTGGCTTTCTTCTGCTTGGGAGGTTGCTTGTAGAGAGTGTAGGTTGCTTGTAGAGAGTGTAGGTTGCTCACATGTTGGTTGTGTCATTCTACTAGGGTTTGGGAGATATACTCTTCGAGTTGTTGATGGTTCAATTGGGACATGTCACATATCCATGTGTAGGAGCTCAACTCAACATTCTTACCTAGTTGAAATAGTTGGTTTGAATATATATATATATATATATATATATATATAAACTATGTTATCATTTTTTGAATATTGTAGATTCAACCGCCAGTTCTAGAAATTGAACTCGCTCATAGGTAGGGAGAATTGGTTCACATTCATTCCCAGCTAACCAATAGAGTGACTAGTGGTGGGCAAGAAGGTCTACAAGGTGAGGTCCAATAGACGAGTGTAGCTAGGAAATAAGCCCATTAGAGGAAAGCAAAAGTTAGTAGTCCTCAATTTAGCCTTCAAATATTGACTTCCTTATGAAGCTTATTTATAGCTATACCTTGTTATAATGTGGATCCAGCTCATATCAGGTGGCCCAATTTCTCTCTTAAGCCCAATAGGGCTTTAGGTTTTAATTTTTAACCTAAATTCCAAGGAATCGCTGAATAGTTACTATTGAGTGAATCTTTGTATGTTTTTCTTTGTTTTTTGATTTTTTTTCTTTGTGAATTAATGGCTGAATTAATGGTTCTTCTCTATTCATTTTTTTTTCTATATATTATGACTCATAGAACATTGTCTGTATCCTCATGTTTTTGTAATTATCATTTTCATGTATTTCTCTTGAGTAGAGTCCTCTTGTTTATGTGGTTAAATCAACGATAATCAAATCGAGTATTATTATTTATTTCCTCATACTTGTAACCTAGGTTATGCTCTTTAGTTCTTCCTAGTTTTTTTTATTTAGATTCTTTATTTAAACTTGACTGGGCGATAATTCTTTATTCACCTTTATTCTCTATCTTTATGGGTTGTATATCAACCATTTTCTTCATTTTTTTTCAACATTTGAGTAGACCATAGACGAGATTGAATTGGGATTGTCCCATTGCTGCTCCAACCAAATTCTGGTGAATGAGCTAGTTTTTGTTTTTTTAGGTTAACTAGAAAAGCTATTTATCGCACTAGATTTCCCCAATTCACTCTAAGTGAGCCGCTTAAAGTTTTGTTCCCTATTTCTTGGCTTTGATAGCTTGAAAGTTAAGGTGAAGGTTCCATCTTAGCCAAGGATCCCACTAACCCGCCAAAAGATCTCATTCTTCCTTCATCTTGACCGAGGAACATGAATTGGGTCTATCGTGGCCTAACTCCTTAGGGGAATTTGTCCAATAAATTCATTTCGTGGACTAGGAAACATGAAGAGGGAAGAAAAAATAGAGCGGATGCTCGTTCTTTTGGAACTCTCGAGCTGATCTTGAAAAATGGGAAAGGAGATCTATCTCAACTTGTCGAATCCCTCTTGCCATCGATCCTCCATAGGGTCAGTTTCGGTTGAGTGTCATCAATTTAATATTCAATTGATCTGATACCATTTCTCATATTATCTTTTCTGATCATAAATTGTAGAAGGGTTCAATGAGTTGTAGTATAGTTTTTTTTTGCTTGCCACAAACTATCACTGTCAATTCTTTTTCTTTCTTCGGTTAGTCATTCCCAGCAAGCAATCATGCATTCCATCGAAATAGTAGAATGTTCTTGGCTTAGCGTGCTAAGCCACTTTCAAGCATTCCAACGAGCCTCTGTCCTTTATAAATAAATTTAAGGCAATTATGCCTCCTCTCTCAGCTCTTTCAAATTGCTTAGTCCACTAACTCTATTCCTCAACAAAGTAATCCAATCGGTGAGGACAAGACGGGGAGTTGCCAATGCTTTTTTTCTACTGAGAGTTATTCCCTCGTAGAGGTGTCAACCGGGCTGGCACGGCCCGGCACGGAAAAATTCCGTGCCCGGGCCCGTGCCGTGCCGTGCCTGACCCGGCACGGTCGGCCCGCGGCATGGCACACCAGCACAGGTTTGTCCCGTGCCGGGTGTCCCGTGAGCCCAACCCCACGATGGCCCCTCCCGCAAAAAAGACCGAATCCCGACCCATACGGACATGCAAGCCCGAGTGGGCCAGGCAAGGCACGGCCCGCCATGCCTACGGGCAGTGCTGGGCCCGGCTATTTTAAACCGTGCCGGGCCAGGCACGACACGGTACAGTAACCGTGCCTGGCCCGGCACGGCGGCACGCTCGTGCTCAAAAAATTCGGGCCGGCCCAGCCCGGTTCGTTTGACACCTCTATTCCCTCGCTTTGTCCAATTGATTCTCTATCTTTATTATTGGAATCTTTCTTTCTTATTTCTGCTGAAAAACGCGAGCAACATCAGCTAGTAGTTCTGTTCGAGTGGAATGGTTATATTTCATATCTTTCTCTTATTGTATTTGTGAGATCTTCCCTCCTTTCCATTTATAGAGTGAAAGCCATTGTCGGGCGCAAGCTTTGAAGTAGTGCCCACAAGGTTTAATCAAATTCTTCTTACAACTCATTGGCGAAAGTCTCCTTGTTGGGAGTCCTTAGATGGCTCTCTTTTATTTTTAGTGGTGCATGCTAGACTCTTTTTCATTTGATAGTTTTGGGTATTTTTCTATGAGGAGCGAACTCTCTTTCCCTTTGCTTTCCTTCTTGTTTGAAGTTGGTGGATACCTTGTGGGCATTTTTTGCTAGCTACTTGTTTTGCGACCTTTGCTACCTTTAAAAGAACTGGGACTAATATGAATCCGAAGGCTATCGCTCCTTGAAATAGAAAGGCTGAAATAGAGAGGCATTTGTCGGTGTCAAATGGATTCCACTTGGCGTAATTAACAAGTGGAAAAAGGATATCCGCCTTGAATCCGAAGGCCCAAACAACGAATTCAATTTGGGGAAACCTTAGGAGACATCTCTTTGGAAATAAGGAAGGAAGATGTAAGTAAACCGTTTAGCTTAAACTGGCAACTCGAGTTCACCAATACCACAACGAATGTGCGGCCACCCAAGACCCAACGTTAAGGCAACGATTGAATCTGGTTCAACACACATCCTTAGTGATGTGCTGAAGTTAGGTGGCCAATCTAACTTTGGAAATAGGGACTAGGTAGTCATTGTCACTGCTCCATTCTCTCCACAAATTATTATTTTGTTTTATAAATCTAAATATTAATTATATTTAATTTTTATGTTTCATGTTATTTATTTGATTATATTTTATTAATAGATAAAAATTATAAATAATGTTTAATAAATGTTGGGCAATCACGCTTCCACGGGTAGTGAGATTAAGAACAGAAAACACAGAAACAACACAGAAACAAGCAATATATATTCTCAATCCACAAGCATCCACGACAGAATCAAAACGAGAAATCAACACAGAAAATAACGTGGTTCGCTAGTCGCTCAGTACGACTAGCTACCTCCACCAGAAAATGCTTATGCATTACAGATTAAAACCAAGAAATAATGTCTTACAGTATGCAGCATGGCAGTCGCGAAATCGCGCAGAGAGAGAGAGAGGAGAAGAGATGATGAATAGTTCAACCGGGTCAAAAAACAGCCGCCCGAAAAATAAATACAAATGTTTTTATACAGAAAATAAACAGCCGGTTCATTTAACCGAAGCGGGTCGGATCATGGACCGGGCCAGGCTCTGCTCTAAAAATTTTGGCCTGCTGACCAGCCAGCGGGGCCTCCGTTATTATGCTACTGCTGCATCCCCGAGCTTTTTATATTTCATTTCTTGCACTTACATGAAAATATTAAAATAAATTATTAAAAAACAAATTACATATACAGCAATAAAAATATATAAAATATATATATATATATATATATATATATATTAGATAGAGTGTACCTCACAAAAACTCATGGCTTAATTACTCCTCAAGGCACTACAAATTTTTTGTGTTTTCATGTGCCTTGTATCTCAAATAACCATGATAATAACACAAACTAGAGATATGATACGATAAAATATGCTACAATATTAGTTGAGTCGTTCCAATATCATTTTTTGGCATAACTCCAAAACACATGTTATAGATTAAGATGAGTTGCAACTTCAAAACATAGTCTTCAGTCATGAAAGCATAGAATAAGGCATGATTCATCAACATATGTTCTAGCTTTAATTCAGTTGCTAATTTAGTTCATTAGCAACACCACAAAACATGGTCGCAACTCTGCTTTTAAATCAAAATTTCCAAAAGAAGTATGGTTTAATCTGACTATTTTCTTACTTAACAAATATTATATTTATATATTTATATATATTTATGTCTCAGCTTTGCATCTCTAAAATTTCTCTGTACTTATAATTTTTGTTAAATAATCAATAATATTCTTCTATGTCAATTGACGCGCATATCAGAAGATTCGACTGTAGAAGAGAATACTTTAAAACTATCTTCATCCCAAAAAAAAAATCTCTAGAATTTTCTAATTTTGCCCTAAATATCAACAAAAAAAAAAAATAAAAATAAAAATAAAGTTAATATGAATTGTTTTAAATAAAAACTCAAAAAAAAAAAAAAAAAAAAAACTAACCTAACGATTGAGAATAAGTAAACCATACTGAGGAAACAAAAAACTCAATTGCATACTCACATAATTAATATTTAGTAAACATGAAAGAAGATAGTAAGAGAAGGATAATTACTTATAATCTGGATGTTGGCTCTTGGGACAATAATCTAGGAGTGAGATATAGATAAATGGGCTGTAGGAGCTACAGCGCCCGAAAGTTGCGTGGAGAAACTCCTATTGTCCTTCTTGGGAGGAATCTCGGGTGACCTAATTCAGCATGAATTATGTCGAGAGGACTCTGCGGGGACTCTCTTTATGAATTCCATAGTCATTCTGCCCCTCCCAATCATCTATGGTGCTGTAAAATGCCTCTCGGAGGTGATTGTAGCTCTTCCAGAGTTGTCAAAATAGTTGATAATCATAAACCTATTGCATTTATTTTTCTTGTGGGCAACTTTATTTTATAGCCAAAAACTCTGTGCTTGGCTCTTGGTTCCATTTTTGTAATTTGTTGCCACGTGTGGCCGTTCTATTTAATCCAAATCTCTTTCCCCACGTAACTATAATTAGTATGGAAATGTGTGGTCTACAAGCTTCAATTGTCTTCATCACTAATATCCAGCCTAATTACCCAGAGGGATGGGGCCATGGGGTCCGGATCTTGTGCGCCATTACACAAAAGCTAGGTTTATCTCACACGCTCATGGAGAAGTTTTGACCAATGAGGAATGCAAATTGTTTTCAGGTGATGTACGATTCAACATGTGGGTATGTTTGCAAATCCAAATTTCATCTCATAGTTATAGTTTTATACAAAATTTATAAAAATAAAGATTTCACCTACTTTAAACACACACACACACACACAGAGGGCTGTAACCGAGCCGAGCTGCTCGGCGTTCGGCTCGTTAGAAACTCGTTTATTAAGTTAAATGAGCCGAGCCCGAATATCATTTTGAGGCTCGTAAGTTAAATGAGCCGAGCCCGAATATCATTTTGAGGCTCGTAAGATAAATGAGCCGAGCTCGAGCACCCTCAATCTCGGCTCGTCAGCTCGTAAACAAGTTCGTGAGCAAGCTCGTTAACCATGCTCGTGAACCAAGCTTGTGAACAGGCTCGTGAACAAGCTAAAGCATACTCCTTTAAAACCGAGCCGAGCTGAGCCTGCCTAATACTCGGCTCGGTTACAACCCTACACACACACACACACACAGGGCTGTAACCAAGCCGAGCTGCTCGGCGTTCGGCTCGTTAGAAGTTCGCTCTAACTCGTTTATTAAGTTAAATGAGCTAAGCTCGAATATCATTTTGAGGCTCGTAAGTTAAATGAGCCGAGCCCGAGTACCCTCAAACTCGGCTCGTCAGCTCGTAAGTAGGCTCATGAGCAAGCTCGTTAACCAGGCTTGTGAACAAGCTCGTGAACCAAGCTTGTGAACAGGCTCGTGAACAAGCTCAAGCCCACTCCTTTAAAACCGAGCCGAGCCGAGCCTGCCTAATACTCGGCTCGGTTACAACCCTACACACACACACACACAGGGCTGTAACCAAGCCGAGCTGCTTGGCATTCGGCTTGTTAGAAGCTCGCTCGAACTCGTTTATAAAGTTAAATGAGATGAGCTCGAATATCATTTTGAGGCTCGTAAGTTAAATGAGCCTAGCCCGAGTACCCTCAAACTCGGCTCGTCAGCTCGTAAATAGGCTCGTGAGCAAGCTCGTTAACCAGGCTTGTGAACAAGCTTGTGAACCAAGCTTGTGAACAGGCTCGTAAACAAGCTCAAGCCTATTCCTTTTAAAACCGAGCTGAGCCGAGCCTGCCTAATACTCGGCTCTGTTACAACCCTACACACACACACACACACACACACCCAGAGAGAGTCTTACAACCAAGATAACCTTTTCAAAGATCGTGTGTTGGGCTCTCTCTGACGACCAAAATTTCACTTTGATAATTGCTGAAGAAAGTAAAAGAAAAGGCAAAATTCTATTAGGAAGAACTGCTTTTTGAGGATGATTTTTTTGATTCAAGAACCATGATCTGGTGTATTTGATGATTGGTTCTTATTGTAGATTACTTGTACCATACTCTGGCAGCAAAGAGTAGTGGAGAGCTGTGTCTGAAATACATATTCTCCTTCGGAGCCTTTCCGAGGATGCCTCTTCTAAGAAGGTTTGATCTTTGTGCCTGTTTTTGATCTTTTTCTTTTGTTAGTTGGTATGGATTTCGACACGCTCACATAATCTGAAGCCTAATGTGTTTGTGTATTTCACAATGCTGAGAAAACCAGACTAATGATTGAATCAGGAAAAGTTACTGGCTCGTGGTTCATTGGCAGGGCCGGCGGTCGGGACGTTATCAAATATCTTAAATATATTTTATATACTATTTAAATTAAAAATAATTTTTAAAAAATTGCACGCATGTATAGACCAAAATATCAGTAAATACGTATATATATATTACTTAAATTTTATGGGTGTATCAGAAATATCAAGAAAATATCTACAAAAATATGAAAAATTATTCAAATTTAATAAAATTGTTTGAAAATTATTAAAAATTATAAAATAAATTAAATATGCTTAGATTATTTTATAATTATAATTGACAGATAATTTCTTTAATTTATTATTTTTATTAATCTAAAATGATGATGATGATATATATATATATATATATATAATTTTTAATATTTATATTTTTTATATTTGATTATCCAATAATTAAATTAAAAAAGATTTATTTGAAATATTATAATGATGTTTGTATATTTTAGTAATTAATTAAATAAGATATAAAATAAAATAATTTTGATTAATTAATTTATTAAAATATTATATTATTAATAATAATGTATTTTAAAAATTTAATATGTATGTACAATCAAATATGTCTAAGTAGCCCAAGTGGGAAATGGGTTGTTTTGCAACCCTCATGTCAAGGGTTCAAATCCTACTCTCATCACAAATTCTTTTTTGAGTGGGCGGGCAATAACCATTAGTTCTCTAAATATTAGCTTGTTCTACTTCTACTAGTTCAATTGGTAAAGCCTGACTGATTTGGTGAATAGTTGGTGGCTAGCCAGGTCTGACTGGATGACTCGGTCCGATTTTTTTGTCCATGGTATTTCATGCTCTCGCCACATCAAAGATAGTTGCCTGTAGGTTTCTCTAAGTTTCTCTAGGTTCAAACACGTGCTCATCATGATTTTCATAAAATTCTTGTAATTTTATTTTCTCCATAGCTACTCGGATGCGTGGTGAACATATCATTTTGTTCAAAGTAAATGCAACTTGTGTCTAGCTATCCATTGTTAGTTTGATCTTTACCAAAAACAAAACTTGTGTCTTTAAAATGTGAAAATGATGATAGAAATTCACAATATAATCAATATGGAGGTGTCAATTGGGCTGGGCCGGCACCGAAATTTCCCGTGCTCGGGCTCGTGCCGAGGCCAACCGGGCCTCGTGCCGTGCCTGGCTCGGCACGGTACCGTGGGCCCGATAACACGGTACCGTGCCGAAATCAAAATTTTCTTAAAATTAGGGTTACAGGGGCGCCGAAACCTTAATTTTTTTTTAAATTAGGCAGGCCGTGCCGTGGGCCCGTGCCGGGCTGAACTCCACAAAAACCATGCCGTGCATGGCCCGGCACGAAAGCACGGTCAGACCTGAAAAAAACGTGCCTGGCCGGCCCGGCACGTCCCGTTTGACACCTCTATTCTGTCTGCAAATAATATTATACTTGTGGGTTCTTTCATCTCTGTGATAGTATATTTTGTTAGCATGTGCCTAAATTATTTATCAATAACTAGAAAGCATTTTTTTGGTTGGAAATTGAAAAACAAAATTGTGGAGGGAGCATAGTTTAGCGGTGACTATAGTTGTCGCGGAGTCATACTAAGCATGGATTAGAAAACCGGCCCAGCTTGCCGGACCGGTCCAACCTTCAGCCGGTCACTGGGTTGGTCTGGTTTTGCCATTTGGGCCTGTATCCCATCAAATCGGGCTCGAACCGGTTTGTTTTTAGTGAATCGACTCTTGTTGCACGCCCACTTAGATTTTTTTTTTTTTTTTTTTGATGGTATGCTTGGGATTAGGTTGTACATGCACATTAATTTCTTAATTTAAATAATTACTAAAATAAATTTTCAATAAATTAATAAATCCTAATTATTTTTCTATATTTTTAAATTAATTAATTATTAAAATATACAATATTTATTATTATATTCCTAATAAATCTTTTTTATATCATTTATATGATATATATATATATATATATCGTTATTTATTTTATGTTATTGAATGTATTAAATTAAATAAATTATATACTATTTCTGTCTTTAATATAATTTAATATATATTTTAATTATTTTATAAATTTTTAAAGTTTTTTTTTAAATTATTTTAATGAATTTTGTATAATTTTTAT
Source organism: Sapria himalayana (assembly GCA_029783825.1). Classification (NCBI taxonomy): domain Eukaryota; kingdom Viridiplantae; phylum Streptophyta; class Magnoliopsida; order Malpighiales; family Rafflesiaceae; genus Sapria; species Sapria himalayana. The sequence continues at coordinate 3,763,621 of JAREIK010000343.1, forward strand.
ATTTTTGCTAAGCTCCATTGGGTGCAGATCCCAAACGTTGGGAATGATGAAAAAAAGAATTGCAACGCTGATTCCTCTTCCCTTTCAACTGCATTCCTATGTTGGTGTTGTTTTCAGATCTAATCTATGGCGTTTGTTGTTTGCGTGCAGTGCACCAGAGTGGAAAGTGCCTACAACTTTTATATATGGCGTTGATGATTGGATGTCCTATGATGGTGCTCGAGAGGCTCGCTCTCTCATGGATGTTCCATGCGAAATCTTGAGGGTACCCATGGTATGTATGCTTTCACCTCGATTGATGAAGAACAGGATGGACTCCATTGACATGTGCATGATGCTTCTATGTTGTTTATTTGAAATCTTGTGGTTTTGGAAGCTCGTGTTCTTCAACTCCATGCTTGTCTTCTTCTACTCCATGCTTGTCTTCTTCTACTCCATGCTTGTCTTCTTCTACTCCATGCTTCTTATGGTTTTGAAAGCTTAACTGTTCCATTCTTCACTACCAGCACAATAGTTAGAGGTGTTTTGGATCTGAATCTAAATTTTCAACAGGGAGGACACTTTGTGTTCCTGGACAACCCGTCTGGTTTCCATTCTGCAGTTTTTCATGGCTGCCGAAGGCTTCTCTCACCTAATCCTGTCGAAGAACTGCTTCCGGAGGGTTTGGCGTCCGTCTGAGAAACAGCCATGGCCGGCACCTTCATTTTTTCATTGTATTATGTTGTTTGTTTTCTATTTGAAATCTCATTGATGAATCGACATTTCCAAATTTCGTGGTGTAATGTTCTGTGCGGGTGTGTGCATGCTTTAAATTGATACAAGATTGTCTTCTCTCTTCCCTTAGGGTTTCGTGCATTTATTTATGCGATTTTTACTCTGAGTTTTCTTCGGGTTTTATTAATGTTCTTTGTGATGGAGAAGGATCTGCTACTTGTTCAAACGTTAATTGCGCTGCATCTTGTAAAAACAAAGAAGAAGAAGAAAAAAGAATCGTCAAAGTTTTGTTCTAATTCGCGTCGCAAGTTTGGGCTCTCGATTTAGGTTTTCGCATGAAGTGGAGAAACTGGTAATAAAATTGGAATGGATTGGAAGCAGGAGAGAAGGGCGGATGTGGCCCAGCCCGTGCTGATTTCTCGGCAGTACGATAAAAATGGAAAGTTGTATAAAGATGCTCGTAACGTAGATCTGTGCGGAAGAGTCGTTGAAATTTATCGACGCCGCGATTTCTGCGTCCTGGAGAATCAATTTCTTCCTCTTTTCTTTCCACCGCTGGGCACGTGAGTCGTTTTTCTGTCCGCGTTGAATAATCTGAAACAGCTAGGGTTCCTGGTGGCGAAGAGTTTGCAGACAACACGGCGGCGCCAAGAAAAGCAGGTCCTCTGGCACACGATCAGTACCGACAACCGAACGGTCGGGTGATAGAAAGCAGCCCATCGCCGCACGGCGGACGGGGAGCGTTGCCTTCGGAAGGCGGCGTGCCTTCTGATCTTCTATTTCTCGCCGGCGGTGGTTCCATCCTGTTCTCCTGATACGTTCCCCAGCAGAGCTTCGTTTCGAACCTAAGGTCGTTCTGATATCCAATTGCTATCGCGATGCTGAACATCAGAAAGAGTTCTACTGCTGGTATGGCTGCAGAGGAAGACCACGTTGCTGGTGGTCGTTGTGGCTGTGGGTCCAACTGCGCTCAAGGTGCTTGTAGAAATGTGCTCCTTTTTTCTTCTCCTTTGTTTTGGTTGATCGGTAGAATGGCAGGCAGCTTTGTTCCTGAATCCTGAACTTGCGTTTTCATCTTCGTTTAATCGGATCAGGTGCGAGGTCACCTCCTTCAGCCATTGTAAGAGTGGGGGATGTTCTCAAACAAATGGGCTCGCCTGGTGCTAGAAACGGAGGCCATGCGTCGTTTCTCGAATCACTCCTCCGGATTGAAGTATGGCCATTAAGCTCTGATCCTGTTTAAGCTGCGAATTGCTGTGAAATTCTGCATTTCATTGATTTTCAGTGGGAGGATCGGATGCGTCGAGGAATGTTCCGCTACGACATTGCTGCCTGCAAATCCAAGGCACAGATCTGTTCAAATTCCTTGAATTGTGATTTCTGCACCAGATTATTTGTTTCGAGATGCAGCATTTGCAGAACTCCTTTCCGTTTCTTGTTCATCCAGGTGCTGCCCGGACGGCATGGATTCATCGCCCAGCTGAACCAAGGCAGGCATTTGCAGAAGCGACCAACAGAGTTCCCTTTTGATCAGGTCCTCCAACCCTTCGATGGGGAGAAGTTCAACTTCAACAAGATCAAGCAGGAAGAGATTCTCCTTCAGCTGGACAACAGCAGAGATGGTGTTCTTCACGACTTCCCTACCGTCGTCGCAATCAATGTAGTGTTTCTCTTCTTCTGCACGGGGTGGCCGCGTCATCAAAATTATCTACTGAGGAGTTGTGTGTCGTCGTGCTTATAGGTTAGCCCTATTGAATATGGTCATGTGCTGTTGATTCCGCGCGTTTCTGAGTGCTTGCCGCAGAGAATTGACCGCCGAAGCTTCCTGCTCGCCCTTGCCTTTGCTGTTGAAGTTGATAATCCATATTTCCGCGTGGGTTACAACAGTCTGGGTGCCTTCGCCACTGTTAATCATCTTCACTTCCAGGTTTTTTTTCTTTCAATTTCTGGTTCCAAGGCCAGAGCTGTAGAAATGGTGTTTCTCCATGATTTCTAAAATCATGGAGAAATTATGTCATAAAAAAACTCATGACAAATTAGAGATTAATAGAATCACTGCCATAAGAACCCTAAAGTGTTCATATTCCTTTTTCATGATGGATTGTAACTTTTGATGATGATGATGATGGTTTCTGTGCAACAAACAGGCTTACTTCTTGGCCGCTCCTCTCCCCGTTGAGAAGTCGCCCATGGAAGAAATTGTCACGTCAGGTGCTGGGGTTAAAATATGCCAGCTGCTGGACTATCCTGTCAGATGTCTTGTGTTCCAAGAGGGAACAACTCTCCGCCGCTTGTCGGACGCAGTCTCCGATGCCTGCGTCTGCCTTCAAGAAAATAACGTTCCTCACAATCTGCTCATCTCCGACTGCGGAAAACGAATCTTTCTCTTTCCTCAGGTAATGTCGTAGCTTCCGAGCGGCAGAGGTGTGATCGGCGAAACTGTGCCCTAATCTGCGCCACTGATTTCAAGTGCCCCTAACAGTGTTATGCAGCGAAGCAAGCCCTCGGAGAGGTCTGCTCGGATCTGGTCGACACGCACGTGAATCCTGCTGTGTGGGAGATCGGCGGCCATGTCGTGCTGAAGAAGAAGAGGGACTACGACGAGGCAACTGAGGAAAACGCTCTTCGGCTTCTCTCCGAGGTTTCTCTCTCTAAACAAAGGTTCTGCCAGGTAGCTGCTCTCGTGCTGGAAGCCATTGCTTTCGGCGAAGCCATTGGAAAAGAGTGATCCAGTTCTGATAGTTTTATTGATATCAGCAATGCAATTTTATTTATTAATGAAATTTTATATTAAAATTTAAAATGATTTTATTTAAAAGCTACATATATCTTCCCCCATAAATGAGTTTTTTTGAATTTTATGCATCAAATGATAAATAATTTTTACATTTTTTTTAATATATGCCATGGAAGATTATTAAGGAAATTTCTTTTTAGAATATGATGAGCTCTTTTTTACTAAAATATCCTAAAGTTTTGCACATAAATGGTTTTACAATAAAAAGTGCAATGGCAATAAAGAAATGAGGAAAAAAATAAATAAATAATAAAATATCTTTGTATATTTATGTGTGTGTGTGTGTTGACCAAAGATATATAAATAAGTAAAGAAATATATATATATATATACTTACACACATACACTTTTAATTTATTTTTAGATTTATTATATATTTTTAATAAGTAAAGAAATCATATTCATTATATATTTTTAATTTATTTTTTTAGATTTATTAGAATATCTATCAAAAAAATCGATTATATTGAATTTATATTATATATAATTATTATGATTATAATAAATAAATTTTGTATTCACTTTTGAAAGAAATTTAAAAATTATTATATTTTCAATGGTTATAACCTTGAAAATATGATAAAAAATAATAAAAATAAATTTTTTGTTATTTAATTTTTTAAATAAAGACTATAGACCTTTAAATGCCTGCTTTCTTAAATCAGTAAGCTCATAAACCCCGAAACCCCTAAATACATAAACCCTTTAACATCTATATACTACTTAATGAATAATAAATCTCATTTTTATGTCTATTTATAATAATTTTAAATATATAATTTAATTATTTATAGTTTAATTTTTTACAAAAATTAAATACAAAATAAATTTTGAGTGACACAAACATTATTTAAAAAATTGATTTTTTTTAAATATAATCTTATAAAAAGAAGGAAAAATTTAAAAACTAAATATTATTATTTAGTAATATATTTTGATTTGATTTTGAATCATTTTGCATCATGTAAATATATTTTGATTAAAATTTATAATTTTATAAATAGCTTATTAATTTAATTTTTGATCATTATTATAATTTCTATCATTAAAATTGTTTATATTGAATTTATATGATATATAATCAGTAAGATTAATATAATTATACATGGTATTCACATTTCAAAAAATTTTAAAAATTATCTTATTTTCAAACGTTATAACATTTGAAAATCAGAAAAAATCTAATATTTTTTTTTTATTTTTATTACGTAAATAAAACTTATAAACCACAATATGCCTAAAAACATAAATTGCTAAACTCCTAAACACTAAAACTCCTAAATAATCAAACCAATAAACCGGTATATCATATATAATAAATCAAAATCTCATTTAAATTTCTATTCATTATAATTATTTATTAGATTATTTTTTATATAAATGTTAATTACAAAATAAATAATGAGTGAGACATATATAATTTTAATAATTTATTTTTTATTCGAAAAAAAAATTTAAGCTTATAAAAGAAGTAAAAATTAAATAAAAAAAAATTATTATTTAATAATATATTTTACTTTGATTTTGAATCATTGTAAATAGGTTTTTAAATTATATTTTAAATACTATCAATCTTATTAATAATAGTTTATTAATTTATATTTTGATCATAATTATAATATCTATCATTAAAATTACTTATATTTATTTTAATGTTTTATAATTATTAAGATTATTATAACTAAATATTATTTATACTTTTGAAAAAAAATTTAAAAATTATTATATTTTCAAAGGTAATAACCTTCAAAAATGACAAAAAATCACAAAAATAATTTTTTTATAATTTTATTATTTAAATATAAATTATAAATAACTAAATACCTAGACATTTAAATCTATAGACTCCTAAACCCCAAAAGCCCCTAAATACTTAAAGAATTAAAACAATATAACCTATATAATAAAGGATAATTATAATATCTATCAAAAGTTTATTAGTTAATCTCTATCTTATTATTAATAGTTTATTTATTTAATTTTTGATCATTATTAATATATCTATCAATAAAATTGTTTATATTGAATTTATATGATATATAATTATTAATATTAATATAACTAAAGATTGTATTCATATTTCAAAAATTTTAAATATTATTATATTTTCAAAGGTTATAACCTATGAAAATGAGAAAAAATTACAACATTTTTTTTGTTATTTTATTGATTAAATAATACCTATAAACCACTAAGTGCTTAAAAACATAAATCACTAAACACCAAAACGACAAAACCTCTAAATACTTAAACCATTAAACTAGTATACATTAATAATAAATCATAAATATCATTTAAATTTGTATTCAGTATAATTTTTAATTTTTATTTTAATTATTTATCAGTTTATTTTTAAACAAATATTAATTACAAATTAAATTATCAGTGAGACAGATCTAATTTAAATTAAACAAGTATACCCTAAATAATAAATTCTAAATATCAATATTATTGTTTTCATTATGATTTAAAATATTCATTTTAATTAGTTATTTGTTCATTTTTATATAAATATTAATTACAAAATAAATTATGAGTTAGATATATATATAATTTATATAAATTAATTTTCATCAAAAAAATATAGATAAACTTGTTAAAATAAAAAAAATATCAAAAAAATTATTATTATTTAGTAATACATTTTCCTTTGATTTTGAATCATTTTAGGTTTTCTAATTTTATTTTAAGTAATATGAATCTTATTCATTATAGATTTTTAATTTATTTTTTGTGAATTATTAGAATATCTATCAATAAAATTGTTTATATTGAATTTATATTATATATAATTATTATGATTATTATAAATAAATATTATATTCACTCTTGAAAAAAATTTAAAAATTATCATATTTTCAAGGGTTATAACCTTGAAAATATGATATAAAATAATAGAAATAATTTTTTTTATTTCATTTTTTAAATAAAGCCTATAGACCATTAAATGCCTGCTTACTTAAATCAGCAAGCTCATAAACTACGAAACACCTAAATACATAAATAATTTATCATCTATATACTACTTAATGAAAAATAAATCTCATTTTTATGTCTATTTATTATAATTTTAAATATTTTTTTTAATTATTCATAGTTAAATTTTTTACAAAAATAATTACAAAATAAATTTCGAGTGAGACAAATATTATTTAAATAATTGATTTTTAATAAAAAAAAATATGAGCTTATAAAAAAATGAAAAATTTAAAAATTAAATATTATTATTTAGTAATATATTTTGATTTGATTTTGAATCATTTTGCGTCTTTTAAATATATTTTAATTAATATTTATATTTTTAATATTAGTTTATTAATATAATTTTTGATCAATATTATTATATCTATTATTAAAATTGTTTATATTGAATTTATTTGATATATAATAAATAAGATTAATATAATTATACACGGTATTCACATTTCAATAAATTTTAATAATTATCTTATTTTCAAAGGTTATAACCTTTGAAAATCAGAAAAAATCTAAAAAAATATTTTTTTATTTTTATTATTAAAATAAAACCTATAAACCACAAAATGCCTAGAAACATAAATTGTTATCTCCTAAACAACAAAATTCCAAAATAATCAAACCAATAAACCGGTATACCATATATAATTAATCACAAATTTAATTTTAATTTGTATTCATTATAATTTTAAATATTCATTTTAATTATTTATTAGTTTATTTTTTATATAAATGTTAATTACAAAATAAATAATGAGTGAGACAAATATAAATTTAATAATTTATTATTTATTCAAAAAAAATATAAGCTTATAAAAAGAAGTAAAAATTAAATAACAAAAAATTATTATTTAGTAATATATTTTACTTTGATTTTGAATCATTGGATATAGGTTTTTACATTATATTTTAATTACTATCAATCTTATTAATAATAGTTTATTAATTTATTATTTGATCATTATTATAATATCTATCAATAAAATTACTTATATTGAATTTTAATGTTTTATAATTATTAATATTATTATAATTAAAGATTATTTTTACTTTTGAAAAAAATTTAAAAATTTTTATATTTTCAAAGGTTATAACCTTCAAAAATTATAAAAAATCACAATAATAATTTTTTTATAAGTTTTTTATTTAAATAAAATTATAAATCACTAAATACCTAAACATTAAAATCTATAGACTCCTAAACCCCAAAACCCTCTAAATACTTAAAGCATTAAACCTATATAATCTATAAAATAAATTATAATTATAATATCTATCAATAGTTTATTAATTAATATCTATCTTATTATTAATATTTTATTAATTTAATTTTTGATCATTATTAATATATCTATAAATAAAATTGTTTATATTGAATTTATATGATATATAATTATTAATATTCTAATAACTAAATATTTTATTCACATTTCAAAAAATTTTAAATATTATTATATTTTCAAAGGTTATAACCTATGAAAATTAGAAAAAAGTACAATTTTTTTTTGTTATTTTATTATTAAAATAATACCTATAAACCACTAAATGCCTAAAAACATAAATCACTAAACACTTAAACGACAAAACCTCTAAATACTTAAACGATTAAACTAGTATACATTAATAATAAATCATAAATATCACTTAAATTTGTATCCAGTATAATTTTAAATTTTTATTTTAATTATTTATCAGTTTATTTTTATAGAAATTTTAATTACAAATTAAATTTTTAGTGGACAGATCTAATTTAAATTAAACCATTATACCCTAAAAAATAAATAATAAATCTCAATGTTATTGTTTTAATTATAAATTAAATATTAATTTTAATTAGTTATTTGTTTATTTTTATATAAATTTTAATTACAAAATAAATTAAGAGTTATATAGATATAATTTATATAAATTATTTTTAATCCAAAAAGTATAGATATACTTTTTTTAAAAAAAAAATTTCAAATCAAATAATTATTATTTAGTAATACATTTTCTTTGCTTTTGAATCATTTTAGGTTTTCATATTATATTTTAAGTAATATGAATCATATTCATTATAGATTTTTAATTTATTTTTTTAGATTTATTAGAATATCTATTAATAAAATTGATTATATTGAATTTATATTATATATAATTATTATGATTATAATAAATAAATATTGTAATTACTTTTGAAAAAAATTTAAAAATTATCATATTTTCAATGGTTATAACCTTCAAAATATGATAAAAAATAATAAAAATAATTTTTTTTATTTCATTTTTTGAAAAAAGCCTATAGATTATTATATGCCAGCTTACTTAAATCAGTAAGTTCATAAACTATGAAACCTCTAAATACATAAACCTTTTAATATCTATATACTACTTAATAAATAATAAATCTCATTTTTATGACTATATATTATAATTTTAAATATTTAATTTAATTATTTATATTGAATTTATAAGATATATAATTAGTAAAATTAATATAATTATACATGGTATTCACATTTCAAAAAATTTTAAAAATTATCTTATTTTCAAAAAATTTTAAACCTTTGAAAATCCGAAAAAATCGAAAAAAAAAATTTTTATTTTTTTTATTTAAATAAAACCTATAAACCACAAAATGCCAAAAAACATAAATTGCTAAACTCCTAAACAACAAAACTCCTAAATAATCAAACCAATAAACCGGTATACCATTTATAATAAATCACAAATTTCATCTTAATTTGTATGCATTAATAGTATATTAATTTAATTTTTGATCATTATTTATATATCTATCAATAAAATTGTTTCTATTGAATTTATATGATATATAATTATTAATATTATTATAACTAAATATTATATTCACATTTCAAAAAATTTTAAATATTATTATATTTTCAAAGGTTATAACCTAAGAAAATGAGAAAAAAGTACAAATCTTTTTTTGTTATTTAATTATTTTAATAATACCTATAAACCACTAAATGCCTAAAAACATAAATCACTAATCTCCTAAACGACAAAACCTCTAAATACTTAAAACATTAAACTAGTATACATTAATAATAAATCATAAATATCATTTAAATTTGTATTCAGTATAATTTTTAATTTTATTTTAATTATTTATTAGTTTATTTTTATAGAAATATTAATTACAAATTAAATTTTCATTGGATAGATCAAATATAAATTAAACCAGTATACCAGAAATAATAAATAATAAATCTCAATATTATTGTTTTCATTATAATTTAAAATATTCATTTTAATTAGTCATTTGATTATTTTTATATAAATATTAATTACAAAATAAATTATGAGTTAGATAGATATAATTTATATAAATTATTTTTAATCCAAAAAGTTTAGATAAACTTTTTAAAAGTAAAAAAATTTTCAAATCAAATAATTATTATTTAGTAATACATTTTCCTTTGCTTTTGAATTATTTTAGGTTTTCATATTATATTTTAAGTAATATGAACCATATTCATTATAAATTTTTAATTTATTTTTTTAGGTTTATTAGAATATCTATCAATAAAATCGATAATATAGAATTTATATTATATATAATTATTATGAATATAATAAATAAATATTGTATTCACTTTTCAATGGTTATAAACATCAAAATATGATAAAAAATAATAAAAATAAATTTTTTGTTATTTCATTTTTTAAATAAAGATGATAGACCTTTAAATGCATGCTTACTTAAATAAGTAAGCTCATAAACCCCGAAAACCCTAAATAAATAAACCCTTTAACATCTATATACTACATAATGATTAATAAATCTCATTTTTATGTCTATTTATAATAATTTTAAATATTCAATTTAATTATTTATAGTTTAATTTTTTACAAAAATTAATTACAAAATAAATTTTGAGTGACACAAATATTATTTAAATAATTGATTATTTTTAAAAAAATATAAGCTGATAAAAAGAAGAAAAATTTAAAAATTAAATATTATTATTTAGTAATATATTTTGATTTTATTTTGAATCATTTTGCATCAAGTAAATATATTTTAATTAAAATTTATAATTTTATAAATAGCTTATTAATTTAACTTTTGATCATTATTATAATTTCTATCATTAAAATTATTTATATTGAATTTATATGATATATAATTAGAATGATTAATATAATTATACATGGTATTCACATTTCAAAAAATTTTAAATATTATCTTATTTTCAAAGGTTATAACCTTTGAAAATCAGAAAAAATCTAAAATTTTTTTTTATTTTTATCATGTAAATAAAACCTATAGACCACAATATGCCTAAAAACATAAATTGCTAAACTCCTAAACAATAAAACTTTTAAATAATCAAACCAATAAACAGGTATACCATATATAATAAATCACAAATCTCATTTAAATTTCTATTCATTATAATTTTAAATATTCATTTTAATTATTTATTAGATTATTTTTTATATATATGTTAATTACAAAATAAATAATGAGTGAGACATATATAATTTTAATAATTTATTTTTTATTCAAAAAAAATATAAGCTTATAAAAAGAAGTAAAAATTAAATAACAAAAAATTATTATTTAGTAATATATTTTACTTTGATTTTGAATCATTGATTATAGGTTTTTAAATTATATTTTAATTACTATCAATCTTATTAATAATAGTTTATTGATTTATTTTTTGATCATTATTATAATATCTATCAATAAAATTACTTATATTGAATTTTAATGTTTTATAATTATTAATATTATTATAACTAAATATTATTTTTACTTTTGAAAAAAAATTTAAAAATTTTTATTTTTTCAAAGGTTATAACCTTCAAAAATGATAAAAAATCACAAAAATAATTTTTTTATAATTTTATAATTTAAATAAAAATTATAAATCACTAAATACCTAAACATTTAAATCTATAGACTCCTAAACCCCAAAACCCCCTAAATATTTAAAGCATTAAACCTATATAATCTATAAAATAAATGATAATTATAAAATCTATCAATAGTTTATTAATTAATATCTATCTTATTATTAATATATTATTAATTTAATTTTTGATCATTATTAATATATCTATCAATAAAATTGTTTATATTGAATTTATATGATATATAATTATTAATATTCTTATAACTAAATATTATATTCACATTTCAAAAAATTTTAAATATTATTATATTTTCAAAGGTTATAACCTATGAAAATGAGAAAAAAATACAAATTTTTTTTGTTATTTTATTATTAAAATAATACCTATAAACCACTAAGTGCCTAAAAACATAAATCACTAAACTCCTAAATGACAAAACATCTAAATACTTAAACCATTAAACTAGTATACATTAATAATAAATCATAAATATCATTCAAATTTGTATCCAGTATAATTTTAAATTTTTATTTTAATTATTTAACATTTTATTTTTATGGAAATTTTAATTACAAATTAAATTTTTAGTGGACAGATCTAATTTAAAATAAACCATTATACCCTAAATAATAAATAATAAATCTCAATATTATTGTTTTCATTATAAATTAAATATTCATTTTAATTAGTTATTTGTTTATTTTTATATATATATTAATTACAAAATAAATTAAGAGTTAGATATATATAATTTATATAAATTATTTTTAATCCAAAAAGTATAGATAAACCTTTTAAAAGAAAAAAAATTTTCAAATCAAATAATTATTATTTAGTAATACATTTCTTTGCTTTTGAATCATTTTAGGTTTTCATTTTATATTTTAAGTAATTTGAATCATATTCATTATAGATTTTCAATTTATTTTTTTAGATTTATTAGAATATATATCAATAAAATTGATTATATTGAATTTATATTATATATTATTATTATGATTATAATAAATAAATATTGTATTCACTTTTGAAAAAAACTAAAAAATTCATCATATTTTCAATGGTTATAACCTTCAAAATATGATTAAAAATAATAAAAATAGATTTTTTTTATTTCATTTTTTAAAAAAAGCCTATAGATCATTAAATGCCAGCTTACTTAAATCAGTAAGCTTATAAACTACGAAAGTCCTAAATACATAAACCTTTTAATATCTATATACTACTTAATAAATAATAAATCTCATTTTTATGACAATATATTATAATTTTAAATATTTAATTTAATTGTTTATATTGAATTTATATGATATATAATCAGTAAGATTAATATAATTATACATGGTATTCAATTTCAAAAAATTTTAAAATTATTTTATTTTCAAAGGTTATAACTTTGAAAATCCGAAAAAATCAAAATAAAAAATTTTTTATTTTTTTTATTTAAATAAAACCTATAAACCACAAAATGCCAAAAAACATAAATTGCTAAACTTCTAAACAACAAAACTCTTAAATAATAAAACCAATAAACTGGTATACCATTTATAATAAAACACAAATTTCATTTTAATTTGTATTTATCATAATTTTAAATATTCATTTTAATTATTTATTAGTTTATTTTTTATAGAAATGTTAATTACAAAATAAATAATGAGTGGGACAAATATACTTTTAATAATTTATTTTTAATCAAAAAAAAAATATAAGCTTATAAAAACAAGTAAAAATTTAAAAACAAAAAACTATTATTTAGTAATATATTTTACTTTGATTTTGAATCATTGGATATAGGTTTTGAAATTATATTTTAATTGCTATCAATCTTATTAATAATAGTTTATTAATTTATTTTTTGATCATTATTATAATATCTATAAATAAAATTAATTATATTGAATTTTAATGTTTATAATTATTAAGATTATTATAACTAATTATTATATTTACTTTTAAAAAAAATTAAAATTAATATATTTTCAAAGGTTATAAACTTCAAAAATGATAAAAAATCACAAAAATATTTTTTTTATAATTTTATAATTTAAATAAAACTTAAATACAACTAAATACCTAAACATTTAAATCTATAGACTCTAAACCCCAAAACCCCCTAAATACTGAAAGCATTAAACCTATATAACCTATATAATAAAAGATAACTATTATATCTATCAATAGTTTATTAATTAATCTCTATCTTATTATTAATATTTTATTAATTTAATTTTTGATCATTATTAATATATCTATCAATAAAATTATTTATATTGAATTTATATGATATATAATTATTAATATTAATATAACTAAAGATTGTATTCACATTTCAAAAATTTTAAATATTATTATATTTTCAAAGGTTATAACCTATGAAAATGAGAAAAAATTACAACATTTTTTTTGTTATTTTATTGTTTAAATAATACCTATAAACCACTAAGTGCTTAAAAACATAAATCACTAAACACCTAAACGACAAAACCTCTAAATACTTAAACCATTAAACTAGTATACATTAATAATAAATCATAAATATCATTTAAATTTGTATTCAGTATAATTTTTAATTTTTATTTTAATTATTTATCAGTTTATTTTTATAGAAATATTAATTACAAATTAAATTATCAGTGAGACAGATCTAATTTAAATTAAACCAGTATACCCTAAATAATAAATAATAAATCTCAATATTATTGTTTTCATTATAATTTAAATATTCATTTTAATTATTTATTTGTTTATTTTATATAAATATTAATTACAAAATAAATTATGAGTTAGATAGATATAATTTATATAAATTATTTTTCATCAAAAAAATATAGATAAACTTTTTAAAAGAAAAATAAATTTCAAAACAAATAATTATAATTTGGTAATACATTTTACTTTGCTATCGAATCATTTTAGGTTTTCATATTATATTTTAAGTAATATGAATCTAAATCATTATAGATTTTTTGTTATTTTTTTTTGATTTATTAGAATATCTATCAATAAAATTGATTATATTGAATTTATATTATATTTAATTATTATGATTATTATAAATAAATATTGTATTCACTCTTTAAAAAAATTTAAAAATTATTATATTTTCGAGGATTATAACCTTGAAAATATGAGAAAAAATAATAAACATATATTTTTTGTTATTACATTTTTTAAATAAGCAGATAGACCATTAAATGCATGTTTACTAAAATCAGTAAGCTCATAAACCCTAAAACCCATAAATACATAAACCCTTTAACATCTATATACGACATAATGAATAATAAATCTCATTTTTTGTCTATTTATTATAATTTTAAATATTCAATCTAATTATTTATAGTTTAATTTTTTATAAAAATTAATTAATAAATAAATTTCGAGCGAGACATACATTATTTAAATAATTGATTTTTAATAAAAAAAATATAAGCTTATAAATAGAAGGAAAAATTTAAAAATTAAATATTATTATATAGTAATATATTTTGATTTTATTTTGAATCATGTAAATTTATTTTAATTAAAATTAATATTTTTATAAATAGCTTATTAATTTAATTTTTGATCATTATTATAATTTCAATCATTAAAATTGTTTATATTGAATTTATATGATATATAATCAATAAGATTAATATAATTATACATTGTATTCACATTTCAAAAAATTTTAAAAATTATCTTATTTTCAAAGGTTATCACCTTTGAAAATTAGAAAAAATCTAAAAAAAATTTATTTAATTTATATTATGTAAATAAACCTATAAACCACAATATTCCTAAAAACATAAATTGCTAAACTCCTAAATAATGAAACCAATAAGCTGGTATACCATATATAATAAATCACAAATCTCATTTAAATTTTTATTCATTATAATTTTAAATATTCATTTTAATTATTTATTAGATTATTTTTTATATAAATGTTAATTACAAAATAAATAATGAGACAATATAATTTTAATAATTTTTTTTTTTTTTGAAAAAAAATATATATAAGCTAATAAAAACAAGTAAAAAATAAATAACAAAAAATTATTATTCATAATATATTTTACTTGATTTTGAATCATTGTAAATAGGTTTTTAAATTATATATTTAATTACTATCAATCTTATTAATAATAGTTTATTAATTTATTTTGTTCATAATTATAATATCTATCAATAAAATTACTTATTTGGAATTTTAATGTTTTATAATTATTAAGATTATTATAACTAAATATTATTTTTACGATTTGAAAAAATTTTTAAAATTATTATATTTTCAAAGGTTATAACATTCAAAAATGATAAAAAATCACAAAAAATAATTTTTTATAATTTTATTATTTAAATTAAAAATTATAAATCACTAAATACCAAACATTTAAATATATAGACTACTAAACCCCAAAAGCCCCTTAATACTTAAGCATTAAAACTATATAAACCTATATAATAAAGGATAATATAATATCTATCAATAGTTTATTAATTAATCTCTATATTATTATTATGTGTTATTTATTTAATTTTTGATCATCTATAATATATCTATCAATAAAATTATTTATATTGAATTTATATGATATATAATTTTTAGATATTATTATAACTAAATATTGTATTCACATTTCAAAAAATTTTAAATATTATTATATTATCAAAGGATATACCTTTGAAAATGAGAAAAAATTACAACATTTTTTTGTATTATTTTATTGTTTAAATAATATATATAAACCACTAAGTTCCTAAAAACATAAATCACTACACACCAAATAGGAAAAAACCTAAAATACTTAAACCATTAACTAGTATACATTAATAATAAATCATAAAAATCATTTAAATTTGTATTCAATATAATTTTAAATTTTTATTTTAATTATTTATCAGTTTATTTTATAGAAATATTAATTACAAATTAAATTATCAGTGAGACAGATCTAATTTAATTAAACCAGTATACCCTAAATAATAAATAATAAATCTCAATATTATTGTTTTCATTATAATTTAAAATATTCATTTTAATTAGTTAATTGTTTATTTTTATATAAATATTAATTACAAAATAAATTATGAGTTAGATAGATATAATTTATATAAATTATTTTTCATCAAAAAATATAGATAAACTTTTTAAAATAAAAAAAACTATCAAAAAAATAATTATTATTTATTAATACATTTTCCCTTTGATTTTGAATTATTTTAGGTTTTCATATTATATTTTAAGTAATATGAATCTTATTCATTATAGATTTTTAATTTATTATTTGAGAATTATTAGATATCTATCAATAAAATTGTTTATATTGAATTTATATTATATATAATTATTATGATTATTATAAATAAATATTGTATTCTCTCTTGAAAAAAATTTAAAATTATCATATTTTCAATGGTTATAACCTTGAAAATATGATAAAAATAATAAAAATAATTTTTTTATTTCATTTTTTAAATAAAGCCTATAGACCAATATGCCTCCTTACTTAAATCAGTAAGCTAATAAACCCCTGAAACCCCTAAATACATAAACCTTTTAACATCTATATAGTACTTAATGAATAATAAATCTCATTTTTATGATCTATTTATTATAATTTTAAATATTTATTTTAATTATTCATAGTTTGATTTTTTACAAAAATTAATTACAAAATAAATTTCGAGTGAGAGAAATATTATTTTAAATAATTGGATTTTTTAATAAAAAAATATGAGCTATAAAAAGAATGAAAAATTTAAAAATAAATATTATTATTTAGTAATATATTTTGATTTGATTTTGAAATCATTTTGCAGTCATGTAAATATATTTTAATTAATATTTATATTTATATAAGTCTTATTAATTTTATTTTTGATCATTATGGATAATTATCCTATGCATTAAAATTATTTTTATTTAATTTATATGATAATATAATCAAGTAAGTATTAATATAATTATACATGGTATGTAATCTTTCAAAAAATTTAAACATTATATATTTTTCACTAGGTATAACCATTTGTAAATACGAAAAAATCGAAAAAACTTTTTTATTTATTATTACCTAAATAAAACCTATAAACCAAAAATATGCCTAAAAAACATACATGGCTAAACTCCTAAGCAAACAAAACGACCTAAATATATCAAACCAGATTAACCGGTATACCTATATTAATAAATCCTAACTCATCATTCTAAATTTGTCTTCATTATAGTTTTAAATAACTGTAAATTTATTATATAGATTATTTTTATAGAAAATGTTTATTACAAAATAATAATGAGTGATACAATATAATTTTAATAATTTATT